>JAEAOA010001254.1:1087500-1105000 GCA_016746295.1 Potamilus streckersoni | reverse complement strand
AACTAAAGAATAGAACAGTAGTTTATATTCTGAAATGACAAGTTTTAATCAGAGCCCTCTCTTTGTAGAACATTTAATTAAATTAAAATTTCAATTAAAATTACATTTTATTAAAAAAATCTGTGATAAGAAGATAACTTTTATAAAGACGAGGACTTGGAATACTGAATTTTTAACCAATATGTATTTCAACATAAATTTTTAACCAATATGTATTTCAACATAAATTATGAACATGGATGTGTTCTGGTAATTTTCATTGGCAATTTCAGTGTTAAACAGCAGGCTCACAAAGATTATTAAAATGCAGACAAGCAAGCAGATCTATAAACCTTAACATTGCATATGACCCTGATCATCACGCAAAATTGTAAAACCATAAATGTCAAGATGAACAGATTACAAATGAGAAAAAAACGCATATATATATATATATATATATATATATATATATATATATATATATATATATATATATATATATATATATATATATATATATATATATATATATGTATGTATGACACAGTAATTACTACGTTTAGATTTACTTTGTGTTTGCTTGTTTGCTACAAATAGCCTTGTAAAAACGTAAATTCATGAATGAAAGATAAGCATCACAGTAACGTATATATTGATCTTAAATCTCAGTTGTTTCAAGATCTAATTCGTGTAGAAAATCGTAATTAACAAATTCATTTGCATCGTCCTGTTTGTTTATGGCTGCTTGCATCTGAGTATCGTGTTCCCGTAAAGCGGCTTCAAGAGGGTCAGTGGTAATCGTAGAGTAGTATTCCTCACCGTATATGTCGAGAGTTATTTCCCTTTCTTCCAGTTCATGTTTCCACGTCTCTATCTTAGTATCGTCAACTTCATTTTCATCCAGTGAATTGTGACTGAAATCATGAAATAGCGTTAATGGACACAAGGCTTATTCTTTATATAGCGTTTCGTCCTAAAACAGGATGGTTATTACGCGGTATACAACAAATACTTGAATATATTTATATTGCATCCGTAGATTCGTTTCTAAAAAATGTGGTATTACAAACCACTATTTTGACAAATTAATACTCAACAGTGATCTTAAGCACTTATGACCCAACTTTTAAATATATATCTTTTTAGCTATGCATTTTTTCAAGCTAACCGTTAGTAGTGCAATCTTCTTGTGCATTCAGTTAGATAAAAGTATCAGATTTTACCAATAAAATATCAAGTTGTGTTAGCAGTTTCAAATGTTATTTGCTCAGCGTTATTTAGTATCCACATTAAAGTCGTGTGATAAATGAAGAAAGCTAATTTATATGAGATAACATGACGAAATCAAAAGTAAATTTAAAATGTATAACTTTAATACCCCCTCACATACAACCATACACACACGCACATTTTTCATGGTTTAAGATATAACAGGTTTTAGTAATTGGGTTCCTTCTGGTAACTATCGTACCTTTTCCTGTAGGCTCTCAGAGTTTTCTTGCTTTAGAGCAAGGTGTAACCCGGGTATGGACCTAAGATGCTTTGTCTTAAGAACTGTTTCCACAAACAAAAATTTCCAAAATGATTTTTTTTGTCATTGATTTATGTATGTTTTTCATTGTTAAATAGGTTTATAACATAAAATTAACATTACCTTTTAGTATCTATTTCATCATATCTTGGTGGCTCTGGTCCAGCACTGAGCAGTGGATTTTCCCTGTAAAAAAGCGTAACAAGAGTTAAATGACAATGTTAAATTTTTAAATGATAAAAAAAAAGAAATCATGTGTACGAAAAATTGAAACATTTATGCATTGCTACTTTAGATATGTCAGAGACATTGCCGTAAATGCTATTCTATACCGATGGGACAGTTTATCAATATCTCTAACAAATGTATTATCAAAACTGGCCATAAATTTTGTTTGTAACAAAACTACCGTATTTTTATCTATATTTTTTATCTGTAAACAGTTAAAGGTATTGGCTATGAACTTTGAAAGTTATAAACTGGTTATAAAATTAGATTATAAATGTTATAAACTGGTTATAAAATTAGATTATAAATGTCATAAACTGGTTATAAAATTAGATTATACATGTTATAAACTGGTTATCAAATTAGATTATAAATGCAACATGTACTATGGGATTTTGTTGTTGTTGCTTCTTGTTCCCTTGATAAAAAATACCATTAAATACTGCATTTCATTTTCATCAGTTGGTATATCCCTTACAGTTAAATAGCATATATTTTATATACATAATTCCTTACCGTTGCAACACTCCAGATTTGTATGATCTGATAATAGCTATATGCAGACAAAATATGCAATGCAAAGAGCAAGCGTATATTTGGCCATTTATTCGAAAATTCATTTTAATACTTGAACTGTTACGTTATCCAGCTGTCACGCCATCAAAGCATTCCCCGTATCCAAATAACATTTTAGAGTGCGATGACACATTATTTCATTGCAATTTGAATATTTATGTGTCTAATCAAAGACATACTTGACCTTTTTCTTTCTTGCTTACCTGTTTGCAAATAAATTACATCCCGGAGCAGCAGAAACATTATTCTTCAAGGTGTTCATTTCTTTCTCTATGGAAATGAAGTATATAGTGATGTTTTGTAGTTATACACAGTAAACATCATGACGAAGTTACTTTTCTGTAGAAAATACTTGTTTATGTCACAGCGGGTTTTTGAAAACTACTTTTAAACTTCCAGATCATTTCCTTCCCAAATTATTAATAAATCAAATTGTTATTAATATTTACAGGTTCTCTGGCATGAATTATTCAAGCGAGGACACGTTGCAATTCGTAATAATGTTGCAGGAAGTTTTGTATTAAACTAGGAATTGAGCAATAACACTTTAGCCACCACTCTTCGAAAACAATGATCTTGAAACAGATATACATCGTAAAACAGATATTCATCGTGAGAAAATCTATTGCTTACTAACACAATCACTTGGAATCGTTAGTTGGAAAACCTTAAAAACTGGATCCTGAATATTAGTGTTATACAGTGTTACATAGCATATATATATATATATATATATATATATATATATATATATATATATATATATATATATATATATATATATATATATATATATATATATTAAATTTAGGTGTAATCGTAGATATAATAATGGAATCCTGATTTTAGCATTTGAACAAGGCTTCATAGTCTAGAAAAATTAAATGTATGCACTTCTGTAATTAAGTTTCAATTATTTATACCGAAGATATGAAAATACCGAAGATATGAAAAACGAACATAGCATTGTTTCACAGTTTAGGCTGCTACTATTTATTTGAAAAGAACTTTACAAACACCAAACAACATAATGCTTAATTATATTATATCTGCTTTGGAACATTTGTAAGTTTATAATATTAGCATCATATTGAAATAACTCTGTTATCAAATGTTTATTTAAACGACAAAAGATAACAGTTTATCCTATGTTTCTGCGCATGACTCTTACGCAATTCTTTTTTCATATAAAAACTGAACGCCACATTAATAAATAAAAAATATTCTGTATTCATAAAATATAGTATAAACATAAGAGAAATTAAAGCTGTTTACACATCTATCTATTTATCTATCCTTCAAATACTATTTTTAGTATCAGGGCTTAGTTAATTTCAAGATGCCGGTCAAGATGCTAAAGTTTTCGCATGATCATCAACTATTCGAATCATTTATCAACGAATTAAAAACATGTATTATTACAATCTAAACTTGCACAGAATATTTTTTAAGATATTCGTAGAAACAATTTTGTTTCCTTCAACGCATTAATTCATTTAAATAAATTTTGAGTCTCCAATACATTAGCGATTGTTTAAATCCCAAGCAAGGGATATATTATGACACATGATTATTAGAGCATTAAATTGGTATTGGTCATTGATAAAATTAAATGGATAAATTTTAAATGACAAAAATAACGGTAACTTTATGACCTTTATTTTGTGATAATTAATACAGCCTATAATGTTGTTGCTTTATACTTACAGTGGTTAATAAATCTCGGCAATATAACTTACCCGTTGGCATTGCAGCCCTCAGTTTTCTCTTGTATCTAATAAATTAAATCAAATATTTTTTCTTTACCAAAAGAATGCAAAGGTTGTGTCATTAATTTAACTTCTTTAAATCGCAGAGTAGTTTTACATTTAAACTATAAAGGTTTTATCTGCAAAGAAGATGATGCCAACTTTTCACAATATTGAAATAAAAGTTTAGTACATTACTCATTTGGAATATGGACAATACATACAGTATTTGGAATTATGCTTTGTGAAGAATACTATATTTTCTCGATAAAATTTCTCCCTATATCATACTATACAGAAATTGGAGAGTTTCTAATGTCAGATTCCAATATATGTTTTTAAATACAAATTGTAGCCATGTAAATATAGACATACAAACATGACATAACATTTTTTGAAAGATTTTGTGAAGATCTGCGCTAATGAAAACTATCAAATATCTTCAAGGTAAGGAAATATTTGTACACAAATAACTCAACTCTATAAAACAAATAATGTGTCTCAATCCAGAAAGAAGATTAAAATAACATTATCGAGCGGATTTCAGCGATAATGATTGAAGAATACATTTACAAATAAGATTTTGAAATAAAAATTATTTTCTTTAATTTGCGTAAGTGGTTCCTTGACAAATTGCTATAACTGCTTTAAAACGCAATTAAATTTGAGGAAGTAGGTAGAAATTATCATTCGCATTATTTCCATTTTAAATGAATGAGGAAATAATGTAAATATTTCAGAATGATATATTTGACGAAAACACAATGTAAATACTTAAGCTAAGGTAACCTTTGATGAAATAAGTAAGGTTTAAATGAATAATGATACGAACAAATTTGTTACTGACCTGTTAGTACTGGAAAAGAACATATATCCCACGATGAGATTCACCAAAGCTAAAAGAGCAATCACTGCAGCCATGACATATATTGTTTTAGTTGATTCATTCTCCGGAAGGACAGATTTCAGACTTGACTGTAGACAAAAATGTAGGTTTATTTTAATTTTCTTATATGGTTTTCAGTTGTTGGTACATATCGTCAGACCGAATTATTAATGCTGTTTAATAATAAAATTCTGAATTACAATTTGTATCAATACTACTACTACTGCAACTACTACTACTACTGCTACTACTACTACTACTACTACTACTACTACTACTACTACTACTACTAATAATAATAATAATAATAATAATAATAATAATAATAATAATAATAATAATAATATGGAAATATTCTCTCAATTGCTACGAGGCAGATAACGATTCATAAGTTTAATGCACCACTTACTAAAGAAATTGAAAAGAGTTGTCCAGTTTTATACTTACCTCAATACTGATAATACTACGGTTTAGTCGAACATCAATCAGTTTGTCAGCATTGGTATCGAGCAATCTAAAAACACATCAAGGTTGGATTAACACATATGACATAACATAACACAATGCATGTGTATATGGACCAATGTGCATAAACAAAATACTATTTTATAACATTTTAGAGCCAAACCAGTCATTGCGTTCAGTCAACGAACTGTTATTTCACTGTTGTCTTGCAATTCAAATATATTCAACACCTCATCACTCAAAAACCTATCTTAATGTACGCTGTAAATATTTGACATAAACATTTTGTCATATTCGAAATCATTTTGTGATATATTAGAGCATGGAACATATGACAATGACATTATCATGGAAAGGAAAAACAGTCAGTAGAGAAACGGATACTTAATATTGTTATATTTACAATCTTTCTATATAGGTGACCGTTTCTGCTCTTTGATAATATATTTAACAAACCTCTTTGCTTCCTCTGCTGACAGTACTCTATTATTCATAGGATCGTCGATATGGAAAAACAGGTCAGTTCTGAAACATAAGTAAGAAAAGTATTTGACATCTTTTACATATTTTCCATATTTATAGTAAATACAATGCAAGATTCGAAAACAATTATTCATCTCTAACATTCTAGCTAGCTAGCTGGCTATCTGTCTGCAATATATATATATGTGTGTGTGTGTGTGTCTGTGGAATGCAAATTTTGTTGCAAATAACATTATTTCCAGATGTGATGGATAACTTTAAATTAAGTTTGTCAGTACAGGTATATGACACAAAATAACGACACACTGCATAGTACTTTTGTACAATAGCCTCAGCACTTTTAGGATATATGCGTTCCTCTACCAAAGATAAACACTGAAGAAAGACACTAATCAAAACATTTATCTGCAGTTACAATCACTTTTTTGTGCGGTTAGTTTGCTTGAAATTCCTTTTCTTATTCTAACATATTATTTTTTACCTTCATTCAAAATAGCATGATTTTCAAAGATCTGGATTTGTTCCAAAATAATTACATTCGAAATTGTAACATTTGGTGCACAATGCAAGAAAATACACGAGCTCACGATTTTAGTAATTTTCTCAAATGACTTAATGAACTGATGTATTTGCATATAAAATTCTCCCAAAGTATTCACCTTGACAACTAACTGATAAAAAATTTAAAATTCTCAATCGGAGATATACGTTTTAAAATGTTAAGTGAAACCGGGACTAGGTACTTACTTAAATGATTCTACGCTTCCATCGTCGGTTATGTGATCTGCGATGCTATCGTATACAAATGATAGCTCTGTCTTATTGCTGCATTCACTGAAAAATGGATCTATGATGCTATATAAACCATGCATCTTAAGAGATCAGTAATTGAAGTGCATATATATACCACACAAAAATGTTCTTCTTATAACTTGATACGTGACCAATTGCAGTTTTCTCGATATTGCTGTAGTAAGGGAACTTGCATTAAACATTTGTTAATATTGCTGTTCAGAATACAATTATGCTTGTTTATGTAAAAGTATCATACTTGTTTCATTTGTTTCAAATTATGCATTCAAGAATACGCACTGAGACTGTAATCATTGCCAGCCACGTGACCAATTGATATCAATATAAAGTGGAATTATAGAAAAATCTAACGATATAAGTGTCTAAAATCAATATATTGGTGTTGTCTCTTTAATGATTGCTGGCTTTAATTCCGAACACAAACTTCAGTAACTGAACATAATAAATCTTAATTCAACTTTTCCACAGGATTTTACCTTAGGATTTCGTTCTTTATCGAAGCAACTGCCGTTCTGCTTCCCAAAATTGTCATTTTTAGAACTTGAGAATCAGCAATCAAAAATATCTGTAAAATATGTATGCAGGATCTCTAGCAGTACATACAATATAAAGAATCAAGGAGCTGGAAGAAAATCTCTCGTTGCAAAATATTAAGCCACATCATTAGCGCTGAGTAAATTAGATATTTATTATATTATCATACTTTTATAACCTAATCATGCGATATCGTTCAGTGTCAGATGACCTTTATAAGGTAGCAATATGAAAAGCGTTTGAAAATTATATCTGTGGAAAATACAGGTCTAAATATTTATTTAACTGAAAATACAAATACATATGGCATTTAGTTACCAGGGATTATGTGAAGCACAATATGATAAATACTTCAACTACTTATATATTTACAGGCGCAATTCAAATTCCATTAGGAAATTTTAAATAGTATCGTCTTCGCTTAAATAGAAAGTGACGTAACCATTAGCATTTTACAAGGAAACAAATACATACTAAAATGTAAGTGGTGTCGTTTCCTGCACTATCATTCACGCGGACACTCAAATTGAAGAATCCGGTCATATCTTGAGTGTACCACATATTATTCACAATAGTACCATTCCCAGTAACGCATATCGTATCTTTGCAGCCTTCTCCACTCTTTTGGCCGTTCAACATCTTTGCCAGCTTTGGTTCCATAGTCAGTGAAACCTTTTCAAAAAACCACTTATCGATACCATTCCGTGGCAAATCCTTGTCGCTGACATAAATCGGTGACTAAAAGACCAAAACATATTGAACAACATATATTTGGAACAGTTAATAATTTAATATTTTTATTGTGTCATTGTGTTAAATCCATCCGAATAATCTTACAAATTTCCATAGAGTAAAGTAAATAATATTAACCACTAAAACAGTTATTTTTGGGATAAATGAAGGATTGGTGAATAATTACAAACGGGTCTCAAATGGTAACATATATGCTCTAAACTATTGGATCAGACGATTACAGATAATTGTTCTTTAATTTCAATTCATTTATTTTAGACAGATGTGACTTTCTTTTGAAACGAATTATGTGTGTGTTGGTAATTTTAATGTAACTTGTTTAAGAATTTTATGTCATATCCCTTCGATATCTGCAGTGTGGTAGTTTATAACGACGTCTAGCAATTTGGCATCATGCCACAGATATGTAGCATCAGACACATTAAACTTACACCAGGCCTACCAGTCCTAACACTAGCCTCTTAATGCTGAGTATCAAACGAGGCAGCTTCAAATATCATTTGTACAAGTCTTTGGTATGACTCGGCTGCTGCTCGAACACGCGACTTTTCGCACTCGAGGTGGACGCTCTAACCATTTAGCTACCAGAGCGTATTCTGACAAGTCTGGAAGTTTTTGATGAAGACCATATCATGGATACATAATAAATATAACTCTATTTCCATTCGAACTAAAGTGTGACCTATGATTATGCAATTCTAATATTAGTTAATACAGAAATTATGGGAAAAAGTATATTTATGCTCTGATTTGTGAGATTAAGATAGGTAAATGGATGGACAGGTAGTTACCTTCAATTCTAAAATTTCCTTCCCTGGTTCACTTTTTGTTCTGATACCAGCCCTCAGGTGTTTCTCTTTAAATTCTGGTCGGTTGTCATCTATATCTAGCACAGTGATGGTAACATTAGCTGTGTCACTGGAGTTATACTTCAGTTTATAACTAT
The DNA here is from genome assembly GCA_016746295.1 of Potamilus streckersoni. Lineage (NCBI taxonomy): Eukaryota > Metazoa > Mollusca > Bivalvia > Unionida > Unionidae > Potamilus > Potamilus streckersoni. The sequence continues at coordinate 1,096,055 of JAEAOA010001254.1, read as the reverse complement.
TTCCGCATTGTTCGCTCACATTAACTACCTCCGTGCAATCGTACACTTTAACTTCAAATGTGATTATTTTCTGGCTTTCATTTTCTCTGTCCAAAGGTTCTTCCACCACTATATAACCAGTCTTATTGATTGTAAAGTACTCGCGGTAACCACCTGTTGGAAAAGGAAAGAAGAATGCACCAATAATTGTTAGATTGATAATAACATCATACGTTTAATGTTTTAGCGTAGACGTATATCTAATTCTAGTCAAATTCTTTACTAGTGATGAAAAATGCAGGAAATTGTCTTGCGTTACGCCGTTTTAGGTATTTACAGTATAGTAATACAATTATATGTTTTAGTATCACAGATGAATCTCAAATCTTGAAAATAATTGCTTGGAAAGGTTATAAATTCAAGACTTTCCATTATAATCTTTAAACGTACGGTACCATCTTGAAATATATGATACATATGCAATAAGCTGTGATTTACATGAGTACTTCAAGGTTTAGAGTGATGACGTGTTGTGCCTACATGATTCATGGTTTTCGTATCACCAATGCAAAGTTTAACTGTTTCCTCAGCCAGCCTATATCAGTGTACAGTACTGTGGTATATTCTGTATTAATATAATATACTAAACGCTTATTTACATTCAGTGCGCTGTAAGGTTTGTTGGATTGAAATGCAAAGCTCTCTCTATAAAAAAACTAGCCATACGCACCTGATATTATCAGCTCATTGTTTTATCAGAGATCATACTAAAATATTTCTATACGGAGAGGAAGACAGATAAACAGGTTAGATCAAGAGACTAACTTACTGAGGTCCTTTATAGCGAAGCATGAATTGGAATTTTTATCCGGATCAAATGCTACAACTTGATCTATAGTTTTGTTTCTTTCTCCCTCTTCGACACTGAAACTGAACCATCTCTTTACAAAACTTGGTGGTTGGTCATTTACGTCGTCTACCAAAATATCAAGCATCTTAAGCGAAGATGTCAAATTTGGTGTTCCCTGGTCAACTGCCATCACCTGGACCTTTAAATTTAATACGTCAATTTAGTAAAATGCATACGCAATTCTAATGTAGTAAATTAAATTGTTTATGAAGTTATTTTAATATGAAATATAACTGTATTAGGGTTAATTCCAAAATAGTAAAATCTACCAAATCCATGGGTCAGCTTTGGCTCACCGCCATTTTCTTGCAAAACCGATAGGTATTAAGCAACGTCATGTACGAATGGTCACTGCTTTTACATGAGAGAAGTTTGAAAAAGACGACATTATATACATCGGGAAAGTCCATGGCTGCTGCAAAATAGTGATAGCTTGCCATTAGAAGAGTGCTTAAAAGCTAAACTTAGTAAATACCTAATGATACCTATAATAAAAATGGTTTGTTACAAGCAGCTCGTATTCAGGTAACATTCCTACCACTCACAATGTATCTGTAGGTGTTACCACAATATTAGTCATTGCAATAGGTGCTGTTATTTTTCTACCAGATAATGAAATAATAAAATATATAAACTTTAAACTTTACTCAGCCATTACCAAAGAGTTGTTTAGTACTTTTCGGCCAAAGCATATTCGAAATATAAGCAAAAGAAATGTAAAACACAGATTATCACCGTAAAAGTTTAATAACACTATGATACTCACTTCTCGATTAAACAAAACTAATTGACAAAATCCGTCCGATGGTTTTTTTCTTACAGTTTTAAAATTAAGACATATTGTTGAAGATGTGCGAGAAACTTAATTTGAACTCAGTCAATGCTAAATGTTTTCTCAATTAAAGCTTACTATATAAATAATAAATTATTTTCAAACATTCCATGCATCAAGACAAAGACAACTTTTTTAACAATCGGGTCCTTGTTATTGTATTGTGATATTAGCCTTTGTACTAAAACGAAACATCAGCGTTCGTGTACAGATACTATCATTATTATGGTATTATCAGCTACTTAAGATCAAAGGGACGCAATCAACAGGTTCTCGTCGCCAATCGTTTGCACCATAATACGTTCATATTCTTGCTGAGTACCGAAAACACCTTATGTATGGAGTGCATGCTAACGCAGAGATAAACGAATAATGCAATTTTAATGGCGATTTACCTGTGTCTTCATAATGTGCTTGTGCAGATGATCGCATGGAGACCATTTTTATTAAACGAACCAGCTCCCTTTAAGCCACTATTATGTCTACAAATTATTATTCACTGAAATGTTAATTTAAATGAATCTGCTTGAATCTTGAAGTATTATTACGTAATTGGTCTTTGAATGACTTGATCTATGTGCCTTATATTTTTAATATGTTTTACAAGAATTAGTCATATTCTATTCTGAATTTGAAGCTCATCCCATTAAGCAACGACAAAGATTAGATTTTGTATCATTTTTTAAATATAACCTTGTAATCAATATTCATTCAGTCTATTAATCATGGCTCATTTCATGATTCGCTAGTCATGCAAATATTACTACGAGGCACCATTAACAGGCGTTTAATACGGTATAATCCACGGACAAAACCTAACCCATGATTAAATTACTAGCATTCGATAAGTATTTGATGTCCCTTTATACAAAAAATGCAAAAGATCGAACTATAAAATGAGAAGAATGATAAAGAAGAAACCATTTTTGAATACGAACAAACCTTGTAGGAGGAAATATTGGCGACACTCAGATTTGCAACTACAAACACCTGTCCTGAAATTTTGTTGATCTGGATATCCTTGTTGTTTTGTGGCTGAATGATGGACATGTTGAAGTGAACGTCTTTATTTGGACTGGTCTTGTCTTTGTCGGTCGCATTAATTCTGAATATTTCTGTGCCAATACGAGCACACTAAAATGTATAAATAAAAGCTAAGAAACAAGCAATCAAGTTAGCATTATGATTTAATTACATGAAATTAATTGAATAAAGTATGAAGAGTTGACTAATATAGATATTTCTATAATTACATATTTCGAATGCAAGTTTAATAGAAAATTAGCACTTAATTGTCTTTGGGTTTTTTAAAAGGGACATGGTCATTAATCTTATAGTACATATAGTAAAGTATGAGTATGAATAGTCCTCAAGAGATGAAGCTTCTCGGTAATTTATATGAGAAGAAATACGAAAATGTAATTGCTTGAGTGTTCACACGCCAATGAGTTATATATTGTAAGTCTATTATAGGTAATATCTGTCTTTCCTATTCTTCAAATGTGATCAAGAACGATCTCCTTTGTGACCACATTAAAATTAAGCTTCAAAGCAATTTGTTCAGCAGAATACATAAGATGTGTGGATGATAGAATGTTCACCTGCCAGTGAGATGTCTCTTGTAAGTTGATCAAGAGCTATAATATTTATAATGGTCATCATTAAACTTTTTCAAGACATTATTTGAGTTAAATGTTCAAGCTGGCAATAAAAAAAACAAAACAGGTGTCAGTGTTATATTAGTAACACCTCAGAGTGATGATTATAAGCAGTTAGTCAAGGAGCATAACTTACTAAAATGACTCACAATCAAATCATCGTCAAATCCTGTCTAGGATTATGGTGGAATAAATTCTCAAAGCAAAATGTGTTTGGAAGCTAACACAAAATTGGAATCTGAATAAACACAAGCTAGCAGTATTCATATTCTACGTTACACTTTGGCATAAATCAACCAAGAAAGTCTACATCTGGTCAATCATCTTAGCCTTGGTTAATATAAAGCGCCAGAGATAATCTGACTAAAACAAGAACGTGAAAAGGATAGAGCAGTCACAAGCAATTGCTGATGTTTATTTTGAGTAGGTCCAGATCAAAACTCTGTAAGACATAGTAAAGATATAATCAGCATAGACCTCATATGAGATCTGGTACAGGTGAAACTTTATGCCAAATTCAACTCCATTGAAAGACTGTGTACATTACAGTGAAATAAATCGGTAGAGCGCCTTTTAGAAGCCAGTTAATAACCATAGCTCTGTATAAACATAAAATGGTTCTTATCGAGATTTTAGAAATTCAGATTTGTTGTAAATTTCATTCAAATTAACCAAAAAAAGACATATCATTCATATTATAATAATCATTGAAGTCTAATGAACTATTTGCTTAGATCAAATTTGGTTGAAAAAAGATACATAGATTCTAAAATGTTTACCAGCTTTACAATAACATCTCGTATTGTTATTGCTAGGTTTGCTTTCACCACATTGACGATGGTGCACTAAATACAGGATTCTCCTCAGAACCACTGACAAAATACAAATGAATCTGAGTTAGTTTCCTCACAAGGTGAGCTTTTACACATTTCCTTGAACAACGAACAACGACTTCTGACCTTAATAATCTTTTAAACATTAGTTCAAAGCTACAATATGAAAGCCTTGAAGTATATTTAATACATTGCATACGAATGAATTTTATAAGAATTGCATGAAATTTAGAAGGTATATATGGGCAACTAGAGAAACCTACTGAAATGTCACGAGAAATAGTAAACATACTTCATTGTCCAGCTAATATAGTTTATATGCCTGAGAAATACACTCTATTTATTTAAAATTAGCAGTTAAGTAAAATAAAGTTGTATGCTTTGCATTATTAAATTAAAAGAGATGTAAAAGAACATATACAGAGTGCATTTATGCACTACATGCGTTCACGTTCTTACCTCAAATACCTTTATAGTTTCGGGTACATAACCCAGCATAGGAGCCTGTAGGTTCACATCTAGAACAACAATGTGGAGAGTAGTGTTTGAGCTACGCCGTGGCGTGCCGTGATCGGTGGCAATCACTGTGATGTTGCGCCATTCCTCAATATCATCAAGGCTTCTAGCTATGAAAACTCTACCTTCATTTTTTCCAGCATTAATTATGTCAAAATAATCACTATCATTAGTTTTTGCTGCAATTGAGAAAGTCACATTGGCATTATCACCCTCATCAGCGTCTGTCGCTGTGACTATGTATATTTCAGTCCCAACAGCTGTATTTTCGGGTGTTTCCTTTCTAAGCATTTGATCCGAAAACTTTGGATCATTATCGTTTACATCATCCAGAACAATCACAATGCTTGTCCGATTGGTCCGCTGTAGCTTTGTTTCAGTTGGATTGTCCTTGGCTATAATTGTAAGCCTATACTCACTAACGTTTTCTCTGTCAACTGTTGCAGATACGAATATTGTGCCCTGAAAAATTTAAACGATGATGTCGCAATCAGTAAATATTGAGAGTCAAAAACAAAAACAAACATTCACTGTAAATAAATACAAAGCGTGCAGCGAAAGATTACAAAAACATTTTAGCATAAACATGAGCAATGCTTCACGCTCATGCCTTAGCACCGGCAATTGTATATGATTAGGATGCACTTCCATGAAGAGAGAGAGAGACAGAGACAGACACAGACAGACAGACAGACAGACTTATAAATATACATCACACAGAACGGAAATTGCTATCCATGGATTATATACGATAATGCTTGATAATAGTAGCTAAAATTAATATTTAATACAAATAATACGATCATACAGGTTAAATACTGTTAAATTCGTACTCTATGGAGATTCAAACCCAGGTACATGAGTGCATATAACACTGACTCGTTTGGATTAATATTTGCAGATGTGTGCTTAGTCGTGATGGATTATGGACTGACGTATGCATCAAAGCGATTGCTGCCGTTTACCCGAGGACCTGGCTTGGAATCTCCATAGAGTACGAATTAAACATTCTCTAAAGTGTATGAAAGTGTATGATTGTATTATATATATATATATATATATATATATATATATATATATATATATATATATATATATATATATATATATATATATATATATATATATATATTGTTACGTATATGTAATTAAATTGCTTGTGTGTAAGGTTAAAGTTCTTTTTATTTCATTTTGTTCCTTTGTATTTAATTGCAATGAATATTTTTCTTAGATTCGGGATTCTATTTTTATAGTGAGATATAAATTTAGCACAAACTTTGTTTACTTAAGACGAGATGGTAATACGTGAGGGTTGGCATTGAGTTCGCCTTACGTTGATAACAAATCAACAGGAAGTTAAAATGATTGGCTAGCATCACGGACACACTTTCATCGCGTGATAAATGTTTGTCAACAATCTATTTTTATGATTGGTTTTTAAGTTGGTCTTCTTTGGACGTTTTGACAAAACTAGAGTACTAAGTGACCACATGATCAATCTCGCGAGATCTGAAGTGATATTTTTGAATGTAAATACGTACTTTTAATATTCGTTTGGCCAGAGTCATTCAAAACCTTGAAGGAACAAGGCGTATCTATGTATTTATTTTCATTTGTTCGCAGAATATTTTATTTTTTGTCTGTTTTTTTTTTTTGGATTCAATAATTTATTTTCCTGCACACTCAACAGTTGACTTTCTTATAAATAAAAATTCTGAAAGATATTCAAGGAATTTAATTCTTGATTATTCGGAAACAAAGAATGTGATTCAAATGAGGATTTATTGTTATTCATATATTGGACTAAATCTGACGTCATCGTCCTCCATATTTATACGTCGTCGGGACTCGAACCTGGATTACATATAGGTCTATTTAGTGATAAAACTTGTGCTTTTGTTCTTAGAATCATCTTTGGATTATATTCATCATCTGTAAGTCCTATTTACTAATTTTTACATTGTTGTTTAGGAAAATAAATTGTTTTGTTAAACTTTACGAAGTTTGTTGGCTTTCACTCTTTTCTTTGTTACTGAGTACGAGCCCTTGTCATGTAACTATATTATATATATATATATATATATATATATATATATATATATATATATATATATATATATATATATATATATATATATATGGGAGATACATATGTCAAAAAATAAAAAGCATGTGTACTTCCTAAATTATTACTTACCTCTGTTTCATTGATTTCGAAAGGTAAATTCACGGCTTTTTCAATTTCGTAATGCACTCTTCCATTTCCTCCTTTATCAGCATCTATTGCATTGATGGTCTCTATTATAGTGCCTATGGTCACATTTTCTGGCACATGGTAAGTACCATTATGGTGAAGAAACTGAGGTGTGTTATCATTGAAGTCAAGGATAGTGATAAATACCACAACACTTGAATTTCTAGGAGGATATCCGTTATCTATAGCGATGACTGTGAGATTAACTGTTGGTGTCTCTTCCCTATCAAGCAGGCCAATTTTTGATAGTTCTCCTGAAGAAATGGTAATATGTGTAATATAATATTTAAATTAATTGTTAATTATTGCTCAAGAAACCACAGGTAATGACACTTGGCGCAATCCTTTCAAAAGAGGGATTACCTGTTTAGGTTATGTTATGCAACACTTGATTATATATGCTGAGATACGTCATACTTGCAGTAAAAAGAGTATATTTTAAACTAAAGCAATAAATAGAAACTCCAATAAAATTTCAAGAATGTTGACTAGTTCTGTAGAAAATATCTGATACGAAAACTAATTTTAAAAAATTTACTAGAACAATTAGCAGAAACTGCATGTAGACTAGTTTTGCCGAATATATCCTATGTGATGAATCTTTTTAAAATACTATAAAAACCCGTTCTGCTGTTTAGCTAAATCGAGTTGCTTTTGTTGTTGGAAAGGATAAAATAGTTTATACAATTTAAAGATTGGAATTTACTGTGGTACATCGGGTTATCTAAGAATTACCTTTCTCTTAATTTGCTAAAATGTTTTTCATTTGATTAATAAATATGATTGACAAACAGAGATGATTGAAAATAAACATGGGTTGGTGGGATTAAGAATTAGTTTACTCTCTCTCTCTCTCTCTCTCTCTCTCTCTCTCTCTCTCTCTCTCTCTCTCTCTCTCTCTCTCTCTCTCTCTCTCTCTCTCTCTCTCTCTCTCTCTCTCTCTCTCTCTCTCTACACTATGCTGCATTTTGAGACGTGATTTTCGTAAGTGTATATCTTTACAGAAGTTAAAATTCACAAATTTTGTGTTTAGTTGCAAGTTTCATGATACCGCGATATAAATCTTGTATAACAAAAAACAGTATTTATATTGCACTTTTCTATCTTTGACTAATATGGGCACATATAGGGCAATTCATCCTTGTGTAAATCACATTTGTTGGTGCGAAATCGGCTCATTGGAGAAAGAATCCCTATAACATTACAGAAGGAGTAAGAAATATGGCATTAAATCCTAAACAACAACAAATAAAATTACTGGTGTTGGTCCATCGATAACGGTGGGTGCTAGTGCTATAACAAGGAATTGACCCTATAAAAAAGGTGGTTTATATGTTAAATTATTGAAGCAAAAAAACCTCACTTCGCTTCATAGAAGAATGTAGACATAACCCGGTTTTTCAATTGACAGAACGTTAGGTCTATCAAACCAATTCTTTACGCGATAAAATAATTCAAACGATCTAATGTCTCGTATCTAATGCAATCTCCACGGTCTCTTGATCCAAATCAGCTAATGCAAATATCCGGTCACAAATACATTACAGTAGATATGGAAATTCTTAATCCAGTT
>JAEAOA010001254.1:1032500-1082500 GCA_016746295.1 Potamilus streckersoni | reverse complement strand
GCTCATTCAGAGTCGAACGTTGTCTTAGTTTAGAGTGTAAGAAAAGGAGCTTGAAGCAAACAAGCTTCCATCCATTACACAACCAAAACTACTCTCCATCCCACCACTATATCAGCCAATATTCCAATGCAATGCATCACCCATTACAAGCATTATCCAAGACTCTATCCATCATTTTATAAAGTCTGCTTGTGTGAGTATCTATCTAAAATTTAAAAGATCGAGTCAAACCAATGTTGGATGAACCGACTAATAAATTGTCCAAATTGCATACCTAAAGTTACGATTAAATTTTACATTACATCAAGGACAAACACATCAGCTCGAATTGTCCATTTTACCATTTTCATCTCTATACTGAGACAAATTCTTCCGAATCATCCCCTCTTGTGAACCTCTGTACTTTGTCCTCATGTTTCGTCTTTTCATTTTTAAGGCACTCCGAAACTCGGTGTCTTTTCTACTGACAACGATAACACGTATCTTGAATTTTGTCTCTCGGACTTATCGTACATGTTGGAGACACAAGTATATTTACCTTGCAGATTTGCAGATACGGCAAGCTACAGCACTTATAAACCTTCTTATGGCTCTCATCATATTATTGATCAGAAGAGTAAGATTTTTGACACTTTCGCCTGTGAATTATGTTTTTGTATGACACGTAGCAAATCTTTGACCAACACGTAGATCTGTGTTGACTCTTCCATTTTGTTTCTTGAGAGATGAATGAATACTTTGACTCTAAGTCACTTGCCCCTAAAAACATTGATCTGTTGCGTAAGAAATCTAGCCAGACGATTTTTTTAAATCGCGATAAAAAGGCTCCGGTGAGAAAGGAAAAGAAAGTAATAGGAAACGACAAAACATATCGCCTCACCCACAAGCTAAAGTCTTGGCTCAAATCCATATCTGCAATTTCGGAGATGACATTAGCGAGCTTGAACCAACGCACACCTCTTCTACCACAAGCCCAAATGATTTCGTTCGTCCGTAAAATTGGTGTCACTTCCAGAAAATTCAGAACGAAGGCTTACTCCTCCACCTTGAGATATAAATAGTTCAAGTAGTAATTACTACTGAGTCAAATTAAAGTTTTCAATCAGGTTGAAACGATTAAATTTTCCCAAGGAGAAAGTATACACGAAGAGACAATATCTGTCAGTGCCACGCAATACGTTTCAAATTTTGCTACTAGAAGCTTGTGCTATCGATCTTGAAGATGATATATCTCTGAATTAATACCATTTGCATCCACTACTGAGAGAGACTGAGAGTTGTAGAGAGAGTAAAATGTCTGATAGGATGGCAGAAAAAAGACCAGCGAAGTAAAAAATTCGTTTTATAACCTGGTACTCACAAAAGTGACTACCAGAAAAACATTAGAACGATGACATACACCTAAAGGTGAAATTAAACGGTTCATGTCAATGGTTGCTATGTCTTTGTATACAATGTTCATATTAAATTTTGGTACATACGATATTGGTGTTAGCTTTAACACACACACACACACACACACACACACACGCGTGTCTGCTTTTGGTGAAAGTAGAACGGGCGGTACTTCTAGGATTTTTAGAGATGGATAGACAAAATTAAAGGTATATTGCAGAAAGAAAAAAGAAAGAAAGAAAGAAAGAAAGAAAGAAAGAAAGAAAGAAAGAAAGAAAGAAAGAAAGGAAGGAAGGAAGGAAGGAAGGAAGGAAGGAAGGAAGGAAGGAAGGAAGGAAGGAAGGAAGGAAGGAAGGAAGGAAGGAAGGGAGGAAGGGAGGAAGGAAAGTAAAAGACGAAAACGAATGGCACCCTTTCTTGGTTCTGTTAGTTTTGCGGTATTATAGGACAAAGATAATTTAGACAATCATGCATTCTATGTGAGAAAATTTTTTATTCATTCATCAAGTTCATGAAAAGTTAGTGTCATATGTGATTTGTGGTTGTGATTTTGATTTTTAACGTAGCATTAATATTTTTTCAGTCATATCACTACGATGTCTTTATTGTACAGTTTATAGTGATTTCTAGCACTGGAACATCAAACTGCAGACATGTATCATGATGTTCCACCCAGTCACGTTATCCTGACACTACGACGACCAGTCATAACAATAACCGCTTAGTGCTGAGCGCCAAGTGAGGCAGCACTTAGTAACATTTTTTAAAAGTCTTTGGTATGATTCGGTCGGTTATCGAAACGACGACCTACCGCATCATAAGCGCACTTTCTAACCTCTAGCCACCAGAGCGGTTAAATAGTGTTATATTTATTGTTGACTGAGTGCATGTAACATTTACTGTATATCCCAACTTTATCAGATGATTGTCGCCACACGCTAAAAACAATCTAGCAAAGCTTCCATAAACCCAGTACGTGAAAAACATCTCTAAAACAAAGTCTTGTTCTAATGTACTCTTAATCAATGGAGAGAAAAACAGAACGCATTTTCTGAACGCATGTACTGGCCTTAGAATCAGGGATTACTGCAGTCTGAGTCATACAGTGCAGTTATACTCGCGTTAATGTTGAAAAAGCAATGTATTTCTTTCCTTTCTGAAAAACGGCAGATCTAAGGTTAGAATTGTTTTCCTGTGCCAAAATACGATTAAGCTAAGATACATATAGTGAAGAAGCTCGAGGTATATCGAGATCATATATTACCCAACGATTTATTTATGAAAAGAAACCGTTCTGCAAGTTTTATGGTTAACATTTTTTAGAACAAAACATTACATGACCAATGGAACAGCTCACTTAATTATTGTGCCTACTGGTCATATCTTTGGAGAGGTATCTTAAAACAGTGCAAATGCCATGAGGATTTCAAACAAAATTATTGAGAGAGAATATATTATTCCTACTTTTTAAAAGAACATCATGACACAGACATTTGTTTTTGTGGTATATTTTCCTTGAGAAAGTTTCAAAGAAATAGACATTATACTTAGAAAATTACATACGAAGAACAAAAATCAACCCTGAGTGGACTACAGATATAGAAGACATCAAAATACCCACAAAATAGTTTATCCAAACAGTGATGTATTTTGCAATAAGAATCACGCAATTGCAATGGGGCCGCTCATGGTACAATTGTTCGTGTGCTAGTTTTATTGTTTAATATTTTTTATTGTAAATAGCCAGGAGGTGGGGCACAGAAAAACACGGTCTATCTGGTCACTGATGTCAATTCCAAGCGAACTCGGCAAGAAAAAAAATCTAGCCAATGAAAGTGCTTATAACGAGTGACGCATTGTATTGTTCTAAGGTTGTGTGACCAAAATATTGTCTTGGCGCTAGCGTTTGCAGGACAAATGCACTATCAAAAGTGTCAATTGGCAATCATTCTGTTGTGCATTGTACTAGCTTTCTTACCACACTATGTACTGAACGGTCACAAGTATTGGTTCGACTTTAGCAATGGACACATATTTAATTTCACTAAAACATTTTGACACCCACACGCACACTCAGAGAAGGGATACAATATTGAGTAGCTGTAATTTTCTCTTTCAGACTAGTGAATTTGGGATTTGTTGGACGTAAAAAAGCTAATGTTCAGTTAGAATCAAGGATGATGAGCTATGACCTCTAAAGCACAAAGATAAAAGTCAATCATGATTAGAATGAGTGCGATGACCGAAAACTGCACCAAGAAAGGGTTGGGTTTTATCAACTACGCGTAATGTAGGGTTTCATTCCCTTTTCAAGACGAACTCGGTATCCTTTTGTAGAGCTTGAAATAAGAAAACTACTAAAACTTTACGCACTTTGCTATGGTTATTTTCTAAGAAAGTGAAAGACTAAACAACATAATTAACGTTACATCAATAATAAAATCTTACCCATTCTATAAAAGCAAAGTCATCAGAAATGGAATTAAAAATTAACGATGACTAAGCAACAAAACGGAATTTAACAAGGATAATGTCATATGTCGAAATGCTTCTCTCTTTGAGAAGGTATGTTGGTGTAATCTGCCACGCACCAACGACTTGAAACAATAATAACAGAGAAACATCAATTCAATCTCTTTTTCAAAATTGTTTTGCTTTAGAGAACATACACAATAATCAGTAAAGGCCGAAATATGGAAAATGCACATAAAAGCTTCTATATTTATGAAACAATGAGATGATATTTCTAAAGTTCTTAACCGGCCATATCTGTGGGATATGCACAAATAAAGAAGTAAAGATCTCTGGTCAGGTTGCAAGTGCACGTGTTTTGGAAAATTGCAAAACTTGAATAGATTTTTTCTCATCAAACTTGTATAGTGGAGAGCCCTTGCAAGTGTTTAAAACTAAAGTCACGTAACTTTATATGGCTTGTCAATATTCATTTTGACTTTATAAAATATGATGTATCACAAGTCATTATGACAAAACAGAAGTGCAACATAGAGGCTTGACAGTCGTTGTTTAGATATAATCCAGTCAGCTTCCAAACATACCTTTCTATGTCGTACTTTGGTCTTAGGAGACAGATCACCTTTGAAGATTCAGCAACATTAGTAAGAGAAGTAGGTGACGTCGTCGCTGCTGTTGTAAAGAGTATTTGTTTTGAAAATGGGTTTACAATGTTTTTAAAATATAAAATGTGTAAACACATATGTTAAATCAGGGTTGTTAGATATCGTGGTTCACGTCAAATTTGAAGTGCTAGATAATAAACGTTGTGGTGTTCTGGAGTCCTTACGAGTTCTATCAGCACCTTCTCTAGCTCTTTTGATGATGGAAACTACTTTTTGACTTTCTTCTTATGTGTTAGGTTGCAGAACACTGGTGGCCCTACAATTATTTTAAGTAGAATTCAAAACCTATTACGAAACAAGAAAGTTGCAAGACAAAAGGTAGATGTTATCATCAATTGAGTTTGATAAGGTACTTTGCTTTTAGAATGCGTACGGACTACCGAAAACTGCAATGCTCATCAACGATGTCTAGTGATTGATGGTAAAGTTGGTGTGATGGATAATATTTTTGGGGTATAAAGGATAGAAAATTTTTTAAGATTTTATTCCATTTTCTTACATTCTAAGCAAACACACGAGGATTTTGAGATGTAACGAATAGTATATTTGCGATGTAATAGTATATTTTGTCAGATTTTATCTCATTCTCTTACACTCTAAGCTCACACTTGACCATTGGAGTATGTGTGCATGTATATGCGTGTGTGTGTGTTTGTATGTGTCTGTGTGTGTGTGCATGTTAATGTATATGTCTATGTTTTGTTTGTTGTTAGCAAACCCCTTTGTCCCTATTAAATTCATTACCCCTACCTACCTACCTACAGTTGTGCATATTCAGGTCAACCACTTCAATCGTTATTGGCATTTTCCCCAGTTTCCAGTACAGTGACGTCACCCCTCTTTCCATTCCTATTGACCGCCATGTCAAATTCCCACTGACCTCCAGGTGCCATTATCATGCTAAAGTCCTATTGGCCCTAAATATTTCCGCCATTTACCCTATATAAATTCATATCGTCCCACATAACTAATGGCAGAGTTTACCCACATGATTAAAACTGACCTAACTGCTGATAGCCCACGTATTTCTCTAATTCTGCATGCAGTCTATAACGCCGTGAGAAAAGAGAACTTGTAAGAAAGGTGTGCCCGAAATGCCTTTGAAAATGACTCAAAAGGTGTCTTGTTCAGCCGGGTTAGTGCCCAAGATAGGTTCCACTCGGGCATAGAGTTAACGGTTCGGTCGTGTATGCTCAAAGCTGTCCAGTAGATTGGATATATTCTTGTTTTGTCTGAAATTTTCTCTTCCATAATAACGAAAGGCGTCGGCGATAATCGAGAGGCAAATTTAGTATCACAATAAGTAATAACTTTCTCTCATCGATGAGAAAGAGGAGGAAATTAGCTATCTGCTGCAAAGATGCCTGTTACGGCAAGATATGTCTGTGCACCACTCTGTGGCAATGTGCCATTTTCCCTAGTATGTTTCATAGAGGAGGACCTTCATGTCTCAGCAATTCTCTCCAAGAAAGAAAATTGTTTAATTATGAAATATAATATGATTCAGATGCACAGGTTCAGTAGATTTCAGCAAGAATAAAACAACACCGTCGTGGTTGTTTCAGTAGATAAGGGAAACTCCAACATTTTAGAGGAGTTCCAATGAAATAATGATGAGGTCGTTGATTCACGACATCTCTCATCAAAGTGGCACAATGAGGATGAGATCACAGACTCATTCTCTTGCTTTCTGTATCACTTTCGGAATCACATACGTTGGATTGTAGCCGTTTTCGTCCAGATTGTTCCAATTTAGCGATGGATTGTCAACTGCTGAAGCCTTTTTGGTCCATGACTAGAGTGACAAATGTTGGAAGTTTGGTATTCCACCTTTTCGCAAATAGGACAACCAACGATCAGTTCCTTCGGGTATATATCTGAGTGAGAACGGAAGGATGGAGAAACCATTCCATCTGTATTAGTTGTTTGTTCCAATACAAAAAAAAATTCAGCTATTAAGTTTTAGGCGTCTACGGATATAAGGAACGGGTATGTGGATGTGTTGTTGATAACTCCACTTTAGAATGTTCCACACAATGACGCAATAGTCAGGAAACTTGATTCATCATTATCGTTTGAGAAAAGTCACTACTATAGAGTCGCCAGACAGAATGAAAACTTGCCATTTAAACATTCCTACCACCAGAGAAAGGTTTTCCTAATGCCATGCCGTCAACTCCAGAAGATTGATATGCAAAATGAGTCTCTGAAAAGGCCATTCACCGCTGGCTTCCGGAAAGGTTAATAGTAGTTGGGCACCCCAGCCTTCCGTACTTACCTCAGTACAAACTGTAATTTCGGGCGGTTGTACTTGCAGAATTATACCCGCCGTGAGCCAAGTTTGATTCACGGTTCCACAGATGGTGCCTCAATTGTACACAGATGGGAGAGATCGGTCCATTTTGTTCCATAAGAAACATTAAAATAGGCACATAAAAATGCGACTTACGACAATGATATACGATTACGTGTTGAGCAAGCCTAGTAAGCAAAGGAATTCCCGTGCTGATAGAATTTTCCTCGAAATTAAAGAAGCCAACATGGTTCAGAGTTTCAATTCACAATCCTGAGGGAGACGAATAATGATGCATATACAATTAACCTTATACATAGGTGTAACATTGCTAAGATGGTACAAATTCTGGTATGTTCTTCTTAAAGTGAGGCCCACATTAATAAGAAGGAAAAAAATAGGATTATCATGTCCTGTTTAAATATAATTCAACTGATATTAATGTTGTCCGGGTAAAATTATGTTGCAGCCGTAGAAATGGTCCCCACATGCATTATTATTCGATTAATAAAAAGAGGGAAGACCAAGGGGCTCATGTTGAGTCCCGATGAGAGTGCCTTGAATGGTGTCCGATGTTGTAGGTGAATCTAGGTAACTTCCTGGAAGCCTTGTGAATAGAGATATAAAAGGTACGTGTCTTGTAAATCCACATGAAGTCTCTTAGATGGCATTCCAAAATGCACCATTGTGTTTCCATTGAAAACCAAGGAGCCTGAATGAATTGATTGATGGCTCTTAGAACAATGACTGTAGACAGAGTGTGTAGCATTTGGTACCAAACAAAAGTCTGATAGACAATCCCGGAGAAAAGTTGCAATAAACAACAGTCCCTACTTGATACTTTATCCACTTTTGCTTGCAAAAAATGTGATTGGAGCTTCTATGTAGTTTGGTTTTCAGACGTATGTGTCCTAAGTTTGGCCCTATAGGCCCTTCTCTTGATTTCCCTTACTATCCCTGTATCGACTCTAAAGTTGTGGAAGAGGGAAATCGGTTTCTTTTTTTACCTGTTTCCAAATTTCTTCAATCTGTTCGAACTTGGTTGTTTGTTAGTACTGTCCCTTACCGTTCCGCAACAAGAATTAAGTCGATGCTCCTGGAGGCAATGTTGATGGAGTTACAGATAAAATATAATTACATTGACACCTTTGAGGTGAGGTATAAGCCTGTGGGCTTGTACAACTGATGTTTAAATACAATTTGGTTATAGGGCTATACCAAATGATGATTACCTGGAAAAAGTGACAGCAATCGATCTCAAATGAAATGATACCTGTAAAGAAGGTCAAGAACGGTATGAACATGTAAAATCATTTTAAAAATTGAGTTACTATGCTTAGGGTGCTATGGTAAAGGAAACTCTCATGCATGTGCCGTAATGACAGAATGGTACATAAATAATAAGTAGATTAAGGGCATAAAGACATGAAAGCATAAAAATATTGTATTCCAAAACTATCTTATGAAGTTGCATAAGTTACCCGTGCGAGTGGCTAAATGCTCTTTAAATACGATGGAGTGCTTATGCAGATAAACATGACTCGCGTGTCTCCTATAGAAACTTGCAAGCGCAAGACGCGACTGAATAAACTTTGTATAGACAGCGACGTGGACTAATCCAGCCAAAGTGGAAGCAATACAAAAATGTAAACAAGTGTCTACATTACAAGTACAAAAGGAGACGTCACATAAAAGGGAACTGACGCAATATTATAAACACGTTCAAAGTAGGTTGAATAGTATCCATTATTAAACAATTACTTGTATGAAAAAGGCAAACAGACTGCCTGTTTAAGTACAAACAATGAAGTTGGCGCCCGGTCATTACTAATGCCTTGGAATAGAAACCCACCCGTTCCTATTGGGATTGCACGTGTATTGGGAGCTTTTGTAAGAGCTGGAGACTTGCACGTACAAATAGTTATAGCCCGAACTAAGTATGAAGTCCCTTAGGTTCCCCACGTAAGTACCCAAATGTGTGACTACGATAACGTGTTAGCAAATTCTAATGGCTGATAGTTTTGGGGAAGGGCGGTATAGAAAGAGAAAACGTTGGAACTATAGATGGACTAGAGTTACCTTAGAAGTAAACAAATCTCCAACTTATAATGGAATGGGTTTTGCGAGATCTTTCATGACGAGAGAGTGCTTCTTGGCACGAGCGCAAATAGTAATTGGGAAGTTCATAAACTTTGCCGCCAATGATTATATCTAAAGGAAGATCACTATGCCTGACCGCTACTAATGTTGGTATACAACTTTCAGCTTCCTTTACTTCAAGCAGTATCTGAGTGGGCTGGATTTGCGAGGTCGTAGTAGTAGTTATCTTAAAGTATTATGATTGGCTAACGTATTTAATGAAGGAATTTGGGTCTTGTGTTTCGTACTTGATATTGTTGAAGTCAAAATCTACAGTCTTTCTTTTGAATGACATGAGTTTTCTTTCTCTGGCGGACAGTATTAGAGACATAGTCAGTAATGGTACCTGTGTGAAACTCATTTATAGAAATCTTTAAAAGTCACTTATCTTCTACATAAGTCGTTGAATTCAGCAGAACATTGGAATAATATTACTACTTATCCTACGTTTGCACCTTGCTATGCTAAGTGTTCATGTCTCACATGCGTACAGAGTTGGATTATAACACTGTTTACATGCAAGACAAGAGGAAAACTTGTTTCATACTTATTCATTCAACTGGGATCTAATCCACAAGTAATCTTCACAATAATTAGTAGAATGCAATAAATCAATAGCAAGACCACGGACAGGACTTACACGTTCTTGAAAATTTATCCAGTAGGTGAATTACGATTTGTGACCCAGACCGTTGTGGGCCCCGGGAAATTCGTCATAGTTGTCCTAACCTCTCCATATCCATGATCATTAGTCACATAGTATGTACAGCGAGATGATACCAGAAAGTATGACCAAGCCCCAGTTTCACTAACACCTTACGACCTCCATCGCAAATTTATATTTTATGTATCTGTCTTGCTGCATGGATGGTAACAATGATTTAATTGTCAAAGAACGTTTACTAGATTCAATTATTTGTGGCGCACATATCGTTAATTTTTTTTCTTCGTCAAACAAACAATAGTTTATCAAAGTTGGAATATAGACCTTTTTAGAAACGTATGTACAACTCTGCCTGTTTATTCAAACTACTGATTTTAAGTATCACCATTGAACTGGTGTAAATTTATTAAATTTAAATTTATTAATATACACGTTGTCACAACTCACCCAGATAAGGTAAAAGATCACAGAAAATTATAAAAAAAAACGATATATTCCTGATACTCACCTGTTTTGGGATCAATTTTAAAAGATGCCTTATTTAGAGTGGAATGAATAATTCTATAGGTAATTGTCCTGTTTCTATCCTTGTCCGACGCTGAAACACTCATTAAAATTGTCGGATTGTTGGCATTTTCACTGACATTCGTTTCGTAGTAGTCTAGACTGAAATAGGGATCGTTGTCGTTAACGTCCAACAGAGTCACTGTCAGGGTGGCTGAAAGATTAGAGACACTGATCAGGGTATGGATTAGGATATCCTTGATAGTTCGATCGTATCTCAATATTACGAATTTCATTTATTTTAATTCCATTTTGTTTTCTTTAGGATTTTTTATTTGAAACATTTTATTATTAATGCGTGTTTCACAAGAGGCTACTCGAGGAAAATATCTTCACGTGAAAAAATCTGTTCTACTGTGTACCAAACACAATCACGTGCGTAAGTTTCCAAATAACAGCAAATATTCCTATTCAAGGTATTCAGTTTTACAAGTTTTATACGACTTATGCATATACGCATTAATACAGGATTCAATTTATACAGTGTTACATTACACATTTGCTTCCATAAATACGTTAGTACCATAAAAATATTAAATGCTGGAAATTATATAAAACCCCTTTGTAATTTGTTTGATATATGTGAAACTTACCTTAAAACTCATTCAATGGATTGATAGTTTTTATTTAAAACCTATTATCCATAGACATACACACAAATAAAGTAATCCAGCCTCTGTTACAAAATGTGTGATACAAAATATATAATGTTCTTTCAATCCTATTTTGAAAGCCCTTTTATTGACATTGATACACCAAATTTTTCAGTGCTTAATGCAACCGTATTTGATATATAGCTTATGTTAAATGAAACGTATTGGACTGTATTAACAACCTCTCTTATGCCTATGATAGTTTATCCCGATGTAGTCATATCAATCATCATATATTTGTGAGTGAATCAAGTTTAGACCATGGTTTACAATATACATAGCAAGTTTCACCGAGATATCTGAATGATGTTCGATGTTTGCTTTGAAAATGAAAGTCCGAATGATGGATGGAACGACGAAGAGCCAAATAGATGAAACGTTTGAATTAATGAAAGAATTAAGAAATACACAAATGTTTATCTACACCACTGGTCCAATGCACAATGCAAAATTCACAGAGATACCTTTAACTGTTATGGAATGCTCGTGGATGATGGATGGAGACGCAAATGTACAAAGCCATTATTATCAATAGGACCGAATAATTCTGAATACTAAGAGATACCTCTTTACAGAGAGTCGCATACGTATGCCAAGTTTCATAGAAGTATCTTGGATGGTTTTAGGGATCTGCTCCAGACAAAAAAGCGACGGACTGATGGATAACTGAAAAACGGACGAACCTGTTACAATATTGAAGATTTTGAATATGAAAGAGAGATATGAAACTACTAGTTTAATGTAAGTGACAAATTTCAAATAGATATTGTGAACGATTTTGGAGGCATGATCTGAAACGAAAGAGTGTATAATGGACTGATGAACAGCAAAAAGAATAGACTAAATGTAGCAAATCTTGAAAATGAATAGCAAAAGGCACATCTGTAATAACAGCATAATAAGTGTAACAAATTTCATAGAAATGCATTGGACGGTTTGGGAGTTATACTATAGAAATGTCCATTTTTTAAGGACAGGCAGACGGATTAAGTACTTGCAGACATAACAATATCCATATTATTCCATATCATATTCCAGTAGATACTGATATGAAGGGCATAATATTTTTACTACTTGGTAGCTCATGGCTTACTTGATGCAGTCTGTAGCTTATTCTCCTCTTCGTTTCTATCATGTACTAAGAGGGTCACCTCCAACCTTTCGACCGTTTCTCTATCTAGGCAGGCATTAACATATACTGTTCCATTCTCTATTCTGAAGTAAGTCTGAAAATGCAGCAGTGCACAAAACGATGATTTTTTATGTATTATTATAGCTTCACAATATATAATTACACCCAAGACCCTACATTGATTTATAATCGTCAACAAAACTAAACAGTGTATTTGCTTTCGTTAATTAAATATGTTAAGTGGGGCTGTTCTATATCAATTGGTAAAACTCGAATATAAACTTAAGCATTTTATGACATAATTCCATTAGTGTCGTAGTTTTATCAGCATCAAATTCTATTAGAAAGGTATAAACTCATTAAAACGTCTCTTTTCTATACAGACGAGTAATTTCTATGATCGACATTTTTCTCCATCAATACATTAAGTCAGTTTTTGTTGATATTAAAGACTGAAGAATCAGCGGATGCCTAGGTGTTGCAAACATTGACAGGTTGATGCTGAATTGATGTACTATTTTGTTTGAAAATGATTGGCCTTTTAGGTTTGATTTAAATTTTAAAGCTATTTCATATAATTTTGCAAATTTTACTTTCATTCCGATTGTTTAAAAGTATATTCAATTGCATTCTATAACCGAAGCTTTTAATTTTTTTCTATACTTTGTAGACTTTGCAAATTTACTTTGGTGGCAGCATGTTTGACAAGAACCAATCGAATGCCTATAGTAGTTTTATTGATATTATCACTGTCAAGAGTAAATATCGACATGGATATATTTAACGCGAATATAAACTAATGTTGATTGAGTTTATTATAGCTTGTATAAATCTGTGCTAACAATGTGAATCATTATGTTAGTTTCAATAACATACGTAGTACGAAGAGATAATTTTATTAATGTTTTCAGAACTACTTACTTAGACATTATCAGTAATGGGTTAAGTATAGTCAACAATACGGGCTGGTATATTTATTTATTTATTACTTGTTTTAAGCAAAACGGATTAAATTGTACCATTTTTCTCTCGCAGCAATTAGTGCAATCTATGCTGAAAACCCCATTACCACAATTTCAACAGTATTGTTCAGTGTTGATGCTCCACGAAAAAGGTTCCATAGATAGCCTCCATACAATAAGAAGAGAAATGGATTTGAATAATAAATACCCAGTCCAAAAGTAGTAGAGCTTAGCTAGATCCAGGTCATATTTGCGTTTGTACCTTGTAAGAAATACAAAATGATAATTCGCTACCTGTCTTATTAGACCGTTATTTGCTCTCGAATTTGACCAGCTAAGATTATATAATCATCAGTGGAGCTGTTTATGAAGGTTTCACATAATCAAAGAATATCTACCAAACTATCGAAACAAAAGTATAGTTTGATTTCTCCAAGATGGGGAAAATATGCCCCTTTTTATTTCTATCTATATTCAGACCTTTTCGGTAAAATCCAAAACAATACAGGCATTGATCTAGGATATCAGTTTCTACGATTCCATAAAAGGTGTACACTGTGTGAGGCTTTATTAACAATTGTATGTAATTTTTCCAGCCTATTTTTATTATTATTTACAGACTTGTTTTGTTAACACATTTATTTTCATTGTCCTCAAAGAAAACTAAAAACAAATATATCTAAGAAAGATCCTTTATTTTAATTATTTTGGAGGTGGATGAATATTGACGTCGTATTATGAGTATCAAAAAGATGTTTAAAAAGCACGGTACTATATGACCGTGGTGAAAGCAAATCTTTATCAAGGCAATAAACTATGAGATTCTGGCGGCATTTACCCCCTTTTGTGTCATACAAGCCGCAAGCCAGAATATGTATTTGGCGCCTAGGAACGATAGTTAGATTTAGAAAGTATATAAAATGTAATTTCAGTAGACATTCATGTATTTTAAGTAAAGCAAAATTATAAATAGTGATTAGTTAAACTGTGGTAGGTGTACACTCAAACGTGTCAATATTTGTCGTCTATCTGTTAAATGTTTTCGGTTCGCGTTAAATCCAGAGATTGTCAAGGATTCTCATAAACCTGAAAATTGTATGCGTCCTTATATGTGTGAAAACAATTAATTTTCAAAATAGTTGTATAAAATATTGGATGTGAATATTTTACATTTCAAAAATTTCATCGTTAAAAAATAACATCGAAAGTCTCTTCAGCATAAACAATGAAGATAAAAGAATTGATGAACATGAGATGAAGGTACATAAAGACGATACGATTCTTCCGAATCCTCACCATACAATGCAGAGAGAGAGAGAGAGAGAGAGAGAGAGAGAGAGAGAGAGAGAGAGAGAGAGAGAGAGAGAGAGAGAGAGAGAGAGAGAGAGAGAGAGAGAGAGATGAAATCCACCTCTATGAGAGATTGGCTGACATTCCCTCCGTTTTCATCAAATCCTATGGTTTGCTTGACATTATATTCCAACCGTGCATTTTCGTCTGGGTCCGTGGCAATGCAGTCTGTCAAACGGTTTCCCTTTGCCGTATTCTCTAATATTGAGACTGAATAACTGCTTTGATTAAATTTTGGAGACTTATTGTTGACGTCAGTAATTGTGACGGTCATTGTTGTTGTGGCGGTGAAGGAGTTTGCCCCCTGATCTATTGCAATGATTGTCAGATTATACAGGTTTATAGTGTCTCGATCAAAATGAGCTCCGACTTGGACCGTTACATTTCCCGTTGTACTGTTGATTCGAAAATTATCAAATCCACCTGCTTCTATTGCAAATAATGTCTTCTTGTTCCGCTCCGTTTTATCAGCATCTGTAGCATTAACCATTCCAACAAAAGTACCTACAAAAATTACTTAATTTAAAATTTCCCAATCAGCGTAAATGGTACAGTTTATAAAAAAGGTAACGAAAGAATGAATATGATGTGTTGCCGTTAACACATCTTCTTGACTAAAATGCATCCACTCTAAAAATAAGTTGTCATAAAACATACTGATACATATTTTCATGTAAATTTTGACGGATGAACTGGTTACAGTTTTCCATGAGAAATATAAATAAAGTTCCAATATTCTATTTATTAATTATAACTAAACAACTTATTTATAATGATAGTGCCAATTTGTATAAATATTTCAAATTGTGACTCGATTGTGCTTGAAATACAGATGGTTATATGGGTCGTGTTCATCTGTAAGACAAGTTAAAAAATTATTGTGAAGCTATCTTTCCATAGCTGAAATGATATTGAAAAATATCGCACTGTGAGAATATGACGCTTGCATCCATGAAGCAACGAAGCAAACTATCTGTGTTTTTATTATACATTTCAGAGGATGTAAAGCTAAATTCACATTGAATAGTAATATATATTAAAAACGAAACCTACCTACCTACCTAGCTAGATAGCTACCTACTTACCTACTTACCTGCCTGCCTGCATGGTGCATACATACATACATACAGACAGACAGACATACAGACATACGTACGTACGTACATACATACATACATACATACATACATACATACATACATACATACAGACAGACAGACAGACAGACATACAAACACATGTATACAGACAGACAGACAGACAGATATACATACATGCCTACATACAGACAGACAGACAGACACATGCAGACAGACAGACATACATACATACATACATACATACATACATACATACATACATACATACATACATACATACAGACAGACAGACAGACAGACAGACAGACAGACAGACAGACAGACAGACATGTGTAAACGATAACTGCAGAGAAATATATAAATAAATTGATCAAAAGTTAACGTTGGCATATACGGTGTACTAACCATACGTTGCATTTTCTCTGATAGTTCCAGTGTAATTCATCCTCCTAAACAAGGGTGCATTATCGTTAATATCCTGAAAAGAAATAAGTTTGATTTTTCTTAATCCGAACACTCCATGTGTAATTCGAATACATTTATAAGTTACATATTTTCAGGATTTTCATTAGATTAACCATCAATATAACTTTCAAACTAAGCTAGCAATACATTACATATCTGACTGAGTAAATGGACATTACAGGTGCACCTTGAAAAGATACTGCGTTTTTTAGCTTTATATAAAATTGTATAAGATCGCAATAAATCTATTGCAATTAAAAAGTCAAAACACATTTGTTGCGAAAACTATGATAATCTTTCAATTTATTCCTCAATCAGAGTTTTGATGCAGTTATTATTATGGGAAAAATTGAATCAGCAAATAATACAATGCTTTTCTTTAGCTTAAATTATGCTTGATATTTAACCACTCATGTCATCAACGTAAAGTTTGATTTTATATTTGTTATTCAACCTTTTGATAGCTAATATTGCATCTTAAAAATGCTAAACAAAATAAGAACATTAAATGTTCATTTTATCTATATCTCATCCGTTATGAACGAAAATGTTTTCGACTGCATATTTTTCAACCTTAATGACTACTAGTACAGGTGTTTTATTAAAGATGTATTGAATTGACAAGCGAAAAGAATTGGGCAGCTAGATATTTTCATTTCAGTGAAAACGTATACTTTAGTCAGCTGTTAAGAAAAAAGTTTAAACATAATTAAATTGTACCGAAGTATTTCCATAGCTTTTATATTTTTCACCATGATCCACACCAAGACTTATCTAAAATACAAATTGCAGTTACATGAAGCTGAGGCACAATGGATCCCACCCGACCCAATATATCATGTTTTTTCTTTGCTAACTATAGGAGATCTATCATTGATCTGAACAAATTACGCTTTACAAACTGAAGCAATCTGAGCCCTGAATACTACTATGTCCAGTTATGATTTTTGGGCGAAGAATACATTATAATTTTACCATATATGCCTGCTTTGTATAATAACACCATGTAACAAATTTATTTGTGTTCCTGGGTAGTAAGAGTTATTCCCTAATTGCTTATGTCACAAACGTGTAGAAACAGCTATTATTTCCCATAAACCTTGCTTTTGTAACCAGGACAGTGATATTTTGAAATTTTCCTATTTTCCAGAATATTCCAGATAGATTCAGTGTTGAGTAAACTTGGAGTAACTTCTAGAACTTTCTAGAACTTTCCAGTAATATAAATAGTAGTTTAAATGCAGAGGCATTAAGCCCACCAGTTCAGTTTAGTTCCAGTGGCCTAAATAGATACATATAATTTTCTTCAGCGTAGAATAAGATGCATGTTTGTGTATGATATAAAACATTAAATTGATGATAATAATGATAGATATAAAACTGGCAACAACATTAGTAAAAACAAACATTAGTAAAAGATACGAGCCGGAGTAAAATGCTTTCTTGTTTTTGATGCTATAATTTTATTTTTTTTGTCACTGTAGTAGTTACCCTTATTCTTGCAACTGCTGTTATAGATTCTGATGTTTCCAAAGTGGAATTTCACCATAGAAAATAAAATTTGTTTAATAACAAAAACAGTATCTTACCTGAACTAAAATAGTAACAGTGACATTACCACGCATTGGTGCAGGGCTTCCGTGGTCATTCGCAAAGACGGTAAGATTGATAACGCCATGCTCAGTCTCGTTCAGTGCTTCGTAATCTAGTCGAGATAAAAGACTAATCTCTCCCGTTGTACTGTTGATTGTAAAGTTTGATTTCCAAGTAGTGCTTCCAATTGTATATGATATTTTTGAATTGTTGGTTCCCTCCTTGTCGGCATCAGTTGCCTTGCAAAAATAAATCACGTCAGCAACTAAATGTGTCTATCGTAGATTAAGACAAAATATGCATTATAAAGTGTTGATGGAAGATTATCCCTTATTCATGACGTGTTATGAAAGACGTCTTAACGTAGAGGTCATTCAGTGAAGTATATTTACAATATTATTCAAAATATTTACAGTATTATTCAAAAATATCAATACTCTTCTACTGATAGACGATAAATATCAGATAATGCATTCAGTATGATAAATACGCATTAATCCACATGCATTACTTAGTTTAAACCTTGAATACATTTCATAGTGATTATTCATTACAAGGTGATTTCGAATTTACACTTTCCTAAATGTGGACGTGATGTTCCGCTAGGCTTGCTCAAACTAGACAACGCCTAGTAAAACAAAATAACATGCGCACAGAATCGCTTTTCTCAAATAGCTGTATCAGCGTCTCTAATGCAGTTATTCGTCAACTACTATTGTCATTCTTCATGAAGCATTTTTTTCCTGAATATATTACAATAAATATTTCGTATTTTAAAACAAAATCAAGTATTTGTGTATAAAGGTATGCATAATTGCATGCACACACATATATACATACATACATACATACATACATACATACATACATACATACATACATGCATGCATGCATGCATGCATGCATGCATGCATGCATGCATGCATGCATGCATGCATGCATGCATGCATGCATACATACATACATACATACATACATACATACATACATACATACATACATACATACATACATACATACATACATACATACATACATACATACATACATACATACATACATACATACTTGGGCATTAAATCAAAGATTGTATTTTGTCAGTTAGTGAACAGATGTACCTTCACCGTCAAGAATGTTTTATTTATGTACTCCGTCGAATTCTCTTCAAGAAAAGCAGAATATATTTCCTGTTGAAATACTGGCGGATTGTCGTTTATGTCATATAGATTGACAATTAGTTGAGCTTGAGACATTATGCCGCCGCCATCTTTTGCAATGATCGTCAAATAGATACTCGGTAACTCTTCTCTATTTAGTTGCCTTGTTGCGCAATTGGTGACAACTTCGCCTGTTTCATTATATACTGAAAATCTTTAAAATACAAAACATTACGAATACTAATGAAGTTATTGCAACATAAATAACAATAGATGACATTTTAAATAATTAAAGACTGTAACTAACTAACCGTACTTTCTGTTTTGCTTTCATCAATGTTTGATTTGTGATCCTACAATCATATGCACAGCACAAACTATATATCATCTGAAAGTGAAAAGCCCACCACAAGGCAATATGGAGAGTACGAAAGCCCAAGAAATTGTCTGGCAACATAATTAATTTACTTCTACTTCTAGGTTATGTTTGTTTTGCTTGTAATTATCTTCATTAGCAAATAACGCTCGCCTATCAACTTGTACGTCTAATCGTATTGTTCATTATTCAAAACCTATTCGTTTACTGCCAATTGCGATTAAAAAAGTATGACTATCATAAAAGTTAAAGCAGGTACTACTTGCTACTGACATTTATGCCGAAGTGATGTACAATTTAAGCAAAGAACTCAGTAATATTTTATGATTATCGTGAGCCTAATGTGCAATATGGTATGAAATCAAAAGTGATCCTATTAAAAATTTAAGAAATTGAATTGACAAATGATACACATGCGGTCATTATGGTCATCCACTGATCAATAGGAAGAAAAAATCCAAATTATGAAAGTATTTGGAAAGATCACTGAAATATTGTTCAATTAAATGTAGAACCTCTATCTGGACGTATATCTAGATGTCATGTTATATAAGCAACATTGGGGAACAACACCCCTATAACTGTTCCCCCCAACTGCAAACATGTTTCGCCAAGTTTTACTGGATGTCTGCAGTTCGTATTTCCACACCATAAATTTAGAAAGCAAACAATGAATATGTTTGCAGTTTTAAAAGACATACCACATTTAACGCGAAATGATTTTAAAACTGTTAATGAACATTAGCTGTAGCCAGTCTCTCTCTCTCTCTCTCTCTCTCTCTCTCTCTCTCTCTCTCTCTCTCTCTCTCTCTCTCTCTCTCTCTCTCTCTCTCTCTCTCTCTCTCTCTCTCTCTCTCTCTCTCTCTCGTACATTTTTTACAGATGATTGTCGAAATGAAATGATAAAACCTTTTTAATGTAGATAAGGATTTATGACTATTTGATCGTTTTCACCATGCTTGGATGAAATGCAATAAGCTATGGATCCTGTTCTGAAACGTTAATTGTAATACTTCCCGTTTGATACACCATTATTGGTGAATCCATATTTTCTGCGACGTTCTTCATTTAGAAATTTAGAGCTGAGAATATAACGCCGATTCAGTGTCATCATTTTTTGGTGATGTGTGCTTAGTCGTGATGGAATATGTGTTGGTGTGTGAAGCAAGATTGGAGTTTACTTGCGGACCTGGATTCGAATCTCCGTAGAGTACGAATTAAATTATCTAACCTGTATGATATATGCGCGCCGTGTATGTATTTTTATGCATGTGTGTATTATTATATTACATAACTGCATCATGCGAATCTGGGACAAGTAATATTAAAACTCTGCTTCCCACAATTATGCATAAGGATCAAAAAATTATTTTCCTTATAAAAAGACGATTCATTTGGGGGAACATTTAAGGGAATATGAGAAACTTGAATGATTTAATGTTTTACACCAAAGAGAACAATATGACTAAATTACCACCTTGGACTTATTTTTAAAAGCATTTCATTCATTTGCATAGCCAATGATTGAAAAAGGTGTGTATTTTATATATTTGGATGAACCTAGGATAACTTGGATTAGCTTTTTTTTTATTGAATTACAGATCAAATATCTCATAAGCTTTAATAAGCATTGCTATGTATACAGTAATAAGAAATAACAAAGGACGTATATGTATATATTAAAAACTGATTGGAAATAATAAAGAACTAAGACCTAGAAGAAAATCGAATTGTGAATATATCAAGTTAGAAGATGAAGACTGTTGTCATATAAAATATCCAAAATCGTACATGGTTACAGTTCAAATTATTTCATAGAATTTTGCCAAAATATGCATTTCTCAAAAGAGTCAGAATTATTTCAAATAATCACTGCTCTTTTTGTATCTTACATTCAGAGATATATCATATCATTTGAGATTGCCAAATAACAAAGAAGTTTATAAATGATAATATACAATGGATAAAAAGTAAATGTAGTCGCACAAATAATGTATTTCACAAACATACATATTTCTTTGGGAATTAAAGACAATATTTCGGCTAATGATATAATTATACTGATAATTATTTATGCAAGGCAATATATATATATATATATATATATATATATATATATATGAATACAGATTAAATACAGACAAGTTTGTCTCAGTTCATGACTGTTGCTTATAACTTTAATGAAGAAAAAATATAATGTTCATAGAAAATGTAATATTATACACATTACCACCTACATTAACATACACACATATGTATACCACGTGTCAGATAACATAGTTTACGGCTCTATTAACTATTTGTTCAATAACTATTCATGTGCATGAGTATTCCGATATAGAAATGCTAATATTTTACGCACATGTATATGTTAACTTTAAATTTTATATTTTAATAATATTTTTAATATTCTCTATTTCCATCTCATTTGTTAGCTTCTTTCTTTTCATCTCATGGTGATGAAATATATGTGCGTATCATCATCTTATATAAATAAAACCTTAAGAAAGAGAAAAGATATGATGCAATCAGAAAACGAAATCCGTCATGTGTAATTTAAATAGCCCAACAATCAGCACACTTCTATATTTGTGGTTGGTCGGATCTTTGTCGAATAACGTCACAGTAATCGAATTAAAACTAGACATCCGCAGTAATATATGGTGATCCGATGAACGCCGATTTGAAGTATTCTGATGATATTCCAGTACACCTGTCAAAGCATACTTTTAAAATTTCTGAAAGTGATACTCGTCATTCGGAACGTGTTACTAACAATAATAACTCA
Organism: Potamilus streckersoni; assembly: GCA_016746295.1. Lineage (NCBI taxonomy): Eukaryota > Metazoa > Mollusca > Bivalvia > Unionida > Unionidae > Potamilus > Potamilus streckersoni. Next base: position 1,060,732 of record JAEAOA010001254.1, on the reverse strand, counting down.
CCATAATAATAATTGCAATGGTTTATCAGACATGCTACTGTCACTAAGAGAACTGCGACTTAAGAAGGTCACCAAACATTAACGTATTGTTATTTATCACATATTCGGTACATTTTGCCTACAGTGTGTGCAGTTTCTTTTTTTGTTTTTGATATTATAAATGGGAACATATCACTTTATGTGATTCTTATTGGTCCAAATAATCCCATGAAATTATCGTGTAGTATTCTCTTTATTGACTGGCTGCAATCGTGGGAAAACTTTTATAACCCCGGCCGTCTGGATTTTTTTTGTTTTCAGTTAACTTTTTTGGCCGCCATTTTTTTACTCGACTTGCGAAAGGGCATTGCGGGAAAAATGGTCTCGTCCAGTCTCAATATTACCAATTTACCCCACATGGGTTTGTTATGTAATATATAACTTATCTTAATATGAAAATGGCAAAACTCCTAAGACAAGAAAAATAACAAGTAAAGCCACCGGTAATGCTTAGATTAAAACGAGGGTGGGGATGTGGGGTGGAGGGTGTGGATGAATGGGCGGTATATCTGTACCATGGAATCCACCTATATACAAGCTTGGTTTAAATATGAACTTACTGACGAAAATAAACTCACCTTTGGTCACAGAAAAATGTAGACATAAACCGATTTCCCCAACTGAGAGAACTTTATCCAACCACATCATATTCATACGGTAAATATGCAATGCGAGTCCGTATCAAAAAGAGATTTGTTTATGTCTTCTTTACAATTTACTGTTCCAAATGAAATACTGCAAATATCCGGCTACAAATACGTTGCAGTAAATATGTGTATTTCTGCATCCATTAATCTTCTTCTCACAAAAATTTCGCAACAATGTAACGTTTTGTTTTGATGTGGAAAATTTAAACGTAAACGCTGTAGGCCAACTCAAAACGCTACTGTGCACCATATTAAACAATATGACATCACACACAGTGGACATTTTTGTGTTGACAAATGTTTTTTTTTTCTTTTGTAAAATGTTCTGTTTATTTGGATGGACGCTTATTCTTTGATTTATGGTTATCAAAATGTAAAATATACTTCCACTACTTCAACTTTTTTTTAGACTATTTTTTTACGCACAAGAAACGAGAGGTACAGTGCCTGTCAGAATGAACGAAATTATTCGTTCTTCATTCTATTTAATTAATTTCCCTGAAATAAAATAATGTGATAAAAAAATCTCAAATGGGTAATGATTTAAATTTAAATTTATGAAACTTGTTAAAAAATATCCAGCTCGAAAAAGCTGGACATTATTCAACTCGTTTCATAAATTCAGTATTTAATCGTTACAAATTTGAGATCCTCTATTTATCACATATCCTCGTATGGCTGTGGATATTTATTCTGAATGACGTCACACACAACAGCCAAACTAATTTACTCAAGTTAGGAAATACAGTCGGTAACTTTTGCACTATTTAAGTATACAAAAATTTTAACTAGAAATATCGAATTTTTAATTTGATAAACCGACTATGAATTTATACACATTAACAAATTCAATATTTCGAGAGGCCAGTATAAATACCAATCTGAAAAACTTAAAATCATAACCTGTCTTGCAGCGTAGATTTTTAAATCAATGTGCGATTAGTTATGCTAGTCTGAAATTTAAGTTGATTTTTATGTTAAAACTCTGATTCTGGACATTAGTTGTTTCGTTTTGTGTCCTTTTTGCAAACATCTCAAAAATATAATCAGCCAGAATATTCCTCCTAATATTGTTATAAATAACGACACAGACACAAGGAATTAGTTTTAAAATGGATTCGTAGCTAACGTTGTTGCGTAAACGTCTTCTTGCAGCATAAATTTTAGACTTTTGAATGCATTCGTAATATAACAGTTAATTTAAAAAAAAATCTTTTTTTCCCACGCCATAGTCATCTAAATAGATTTTTTAAAATACAATGTGATTGATATGAAGGTACATTTGTTGAAACTAGATACTCATCTTCATACATGCTTCCTTCGCATTTCTGAAAATGTTCATGCTGTGCTTTATGAATTAGAAAATGAAAAGTGTGTTAAGTATGAAAAATGACACATATAATCTCAATGACGCAATACGTTTTCATTACAATTATTCAAAATGACAATTAGTTTCAACTCTGCTAAATTGACAATCATTTTAATGAACCAAGCCTAATCGAATAAAAAAAACTTACAAATTACTGCCCCCGGATAGACCATATGTGACTTTGCCATAAGTATCGGTGTCATTATCAACAGCCTGCAAAAATAAGAAATTAAAATGTTATTTGAAAGAAATGTAAATCGTGGACAGACTTAAAAGCTCAAACATTTTGTAGGTTGATAGAACTATATGGGTTTACGTAAGCTCACACTGTCATATCGAGCAAAAAGTACAGCCAATTGAAAATATTCATATATAAACCTAAATGTTTGTTTTGTTATGTGTCTCACAATTGTTACTAATCGAATGCTAAAAATAATGTAAAGAAAGTGTTATCGATACATATTCCTCCCAATTCAACGTACCTCCAGTTAACATATCTTAATTCAAAACACTCCTCATTTCTTCGAAATATTAAGGCTTATGGCATAATTTGTTTTTAGGAAAATGTTTATGCTAAATAAAACAATTAAGATAAGCACAGTCTTTTGAAATGTTGTATTGAAGACGTGAAGTGGCACTACCTCACATAACTCAATCTACATATGTTGATTATATGAAATAATTAAATGAGCTCACGCATGGAATATTTCAGCATTACATATTTAAAATGACCCCGGACATTATAATCGATATATTTTTTAAAGATGTGGACCAATAAAAAGATTTTAAAATGAGATAACCTTTTGTCGTTTTCCAACAATGGATTACTTTTGGCCTCGTCCCATCCACACACCCTATAAAGCACCCAAACTCTCAGGCATCATTTAAAGGTTTGACCTTAACCAGTCAGTCCCCTGTAGACTGATCCAGCCGACAGCCCATCCTCCCAAAAGGCCAGTTCATGCTGAGAGTTTTTCCATGCAATCATGCCACTGATCGGCGTGGAAACAAGGCTGCGATACGTAGATAAAAGCTGAAGGCTTGAATTCCGTCTTGAGCTTTTCTGCAGTACAAACTTAGTTGAAAGCCAAGGATGAGACCAAGTTGTTCAGAGACCGTGCGTCAATGATTTAGTCAGCATCATCATCACCGTAATGCAGTCAGGAATGGTAGCTTGTATTTTTTCCATTGTCTTTAGGTTTTAATACTCGCCGAGAATTGTGATGGGTGGCAGGACCGTAGCCATCTTTTGGTACGCTATTAAACTTTTATAATAAAGTGTGACGTTCAGGTGGGTTGGAGTCTCAAGGTCGGCCAATCTAGGCATGTGAGAAAGCTTGCCAGTGGCTTCCTATGAATCGGTCTGTGATTCTTACTGGGTTTTTTCTTAACCTGTTATACTGGCCGAAATGCAATGTATATAGTGTGCGGAGCAATGGCGTTGAAACCACAACAAGAACAAAGTGCACCGATATGCTCAACAATCGATTTGTAAGAAAATTCTAGATGCAAAGGACGCGTAATTCAATGGATGCATATCACTGCTTAAGACCAAAAAAAGGTTGATCAATAAAATTTATATTTTCAGAAGCAGCACTTGTGCGTGGAGATGGTATTGTCACAAGTTCTTTGCATTAACCAAAACGCGAAATATAGCGGAGGCTTCTTGTTTAACTATAGTAACGCAAAGACAGACAAAGAGAAACAGAGAGAGAGTGAGAGAGAGAGAGAGCAAATGTTACTAAATCTTCACCTAGTCAATTAATCTTAATACTGTTATACGTTTGTTTATAATGAACTTACATTGCAAACATTACATTTTAATCTTGGCTGTAAAGAAAACCTAATTAGACTATGTGACTCTCAAGCGCCACTGGCAACCACAAAACGGTACAAATCGGCAGCATACAAAAAAGCGGACGACCCAAGAAGTCATTTATTATGAAATTAATAAAAAGGCATTAGCGGTTAGAGTAACTGAGGTGGAGTTTTAGGAGCTCAATTTTCTCAGTGCTTAGCGTTGTTTACTCATGTGAGAGCGCAGACCGGCAAAATCCGATTGCTGACTCGATGACAAGTACCACAAGTGTTGCCTTTTCTGCCAGAGTTTGGTCATATTTCTTTAGGTCGTGTCTTTTCGATACCGGAAATGTTTTCATTTGATTCTTTGATTTGGGTATAGTGTTTTGTAATTTTTCAGCCGTTATTTATATTTTAACCACGTGATCTTTGAACAACCGTGTTGCGGTAGAGAATTTCTCGTACCGGTATCATTCGTCTTTACCATAAACTTTAAGCCAACGAAGAACTTGACATTAAACTAGTTCTAGTCTTTCAACTAATAAAACTCCTTTCACTCACCCAGTTTACACCTCAGTGCTGTCGGGCTAAAATTGTATTTTCTGATCCAGTACTTCTCTCTTATTTACGTCTGTCGTAAATGTGAGTTGATCTTTGTCGGCCTGATAAGCTTAATGAGGGTCATAGTCACGTAAATCAATGTCACATCTGCCTTCCATAGCGTTTCGCAGTTAGGCAAGCAATTATTTGCGGTTATTAAAAAAGAGCATATGTTCTGTAGCAACACAAAATTTGTTATGACTTAAGCATCTCTAGCCAATACGGAAACAAACTCGAACCAATCGACTCCATCCTCGCGCTTGGCTTATGGGGATCCCAAATACTGTCATCGTAGCTAAAACAGAAGCACCACAGATAGATGGTTATTGTTAGATTTCCCAACCTCAATAGTTGTTGTACGTCCGTCGAGTCAACGAAGACCACTCCAGTCATTGATGAATTAGAGGGGCTGGTTCTATTGTGTGTGTGTGTGTGTGTGTGTGTGTGTGTGTGTGTGTGTGCGCAGGAGGCCGATAAGGCCAATTCTTGCACGAAAGGTTCGGTTGCAAAAGGGACACGGAATGAGTGGAACATCTCCATGAGAGTTGCTGGCACGTGCTTTTCTGCCTTGTCTCTTCATCTCTGCAACTGATATCCTGCTCGATTCGCACAGCTTGGAGCCTTTGTACAGATAGGAACTCCAAGTGACTCGATCTCTAGCTGTTTGCTCCCATGAGTCAGAGTTTATGTTGAACTCTTTCAATGCAGCTTTCAAAATGTCTTTGAAGCATTTCTTCTGACCACCGTGGGATCGCTATCCTTGCTAGAGCTTCCATAGAAGAGTATATAAAGTAAACGGTGATCTGGCATGCGTACAACATGTCCCGCCCAGCGTAGCTGAGGCTGTATCAGGATGGCGTGAATGCTTGGGAGACCTGCTTGGGCGAGTACCTGGGTGTCTGGGACTTTATCTTGCCATTTGATGCTGATTTTTGTTTCCTCAGGCTTGTTGTGTGAAAGTGGTTCAGCTTCCTGGCATGGCGTTGATACACCATCCACATTTCGCATGCGTAGAGAAATGTGGGGAGTACAACTGCTCTGTAGACCTTTACTTTGGTCGTGATGCTGATGCCTCTTATATTCCAGATATTCGCATACAATCTGCCAAAAGTTGCGCTGGCTCTGACAATGAGGATGTTCACCTCGTCGTCAATGGTGACACTTTGTGAAAGTGTGAAATTGTGTAGCCAAGGTAGGTGAAGTGGTTCACTACATTGAGTTTTTGGCTGTTGACGGTGAAGTTGGGCTCAGTATATGGCTTTCCCGGGGCTGGCTGATAAAATACTTCAGCCTTCTTAGTATTGATGGTGAGACCAAAGCTTGTGCAGGAACTGGAGAACTTGTCAACACTGCATTGCAGGTCTGCTTATGAGCCAGTCTTGAGGGCGCAGTCATCGGCAAATAATAACTCCCTGGTGATGTCTGTCATAACCTTGGTTTTCGCTTGTAGCCTCCTGGGTTGAACAGTTTTCCATCTGTACGGTACCTGATGCCGACTTCAACATCTCCGTCTCTGTTATTTATTAAACCTCACACCACCAGGCTGCCATTTACAGTTTCACTCAGCGGTGAGACAGCAGCGCTGGTTGATGCTAAATGTTCAATCATAAACAATCACGGCCTTAAAATTGTTAACTAATCTGAATAAGCATGAGGACTATAAACTGGTGCGCATCGATGATGCCCATATTTCGGGTTTCTAAGGATATTTATATGCCAAAATAAGAAGAGAGAACCAACGCGGTCTACCAGGGCATCCAGAAGTCGAACACTGACGCTATACGTGTAGACGCTGCCAATGCCTTTGCAACACCCTGGTTGCTTCTTTGTGCCTCTTAGCTTTGAGCTGCTAAATGTGCAAGTCATACTACCAATCCGGCTTTCGAAGCCGCCTCACTTTGCAGTCGACGTTTAACGACTACGGCAATATGGTCCGGAGCACTAACAAAGAGCGAGCTACACAATCAACAAAATCTCTATTGAGTTCAACGTCGTCACCTATGTAGAATTCGCATCCATGACCTGGCAGCAATTAACGAAATGGAATCTTATACGTCAGAGTGCTGCGTAATCGCATGGCGGTGATAAAAACGAAATGTTCAGATGAAATATCAGCATAAACACGGCGGGAAAGAGCATGAACGAGATAGTTTTACTCTTTGGAGAGGCGGTACAGATGGTGGCGTTCTGAAAGGTTAATATTGTCTTCTCTGATTCCAGATTTATTGAGTCTTTAGATCGGCTTCCAGAAGATCGCCTGAGCTGTAGATGTAGAGGCATCGGCAGCAGACATGCTTTTTCTCCTTGCGTTTGCTGTGCTTTCATACAAGACGGTTAGAATCTTTATCTAAACTTACTGGTTTTATTCACATTCACATTCAAACAAAGACGTATACATGGAATCTGAGGCGCTCTAGTTGTGCTAAATGAGTCTTGCATTTAATCGGAAGTCAATATACTCGAAATTTAGTTATCCAATTGCTTGCATTGTATGCCTTGTCCGTCAGTGTTATTGTCTGCTTTGAATGAGTTTGGTGTTGTAATGTAATGCCCCGAACACGACGCGCCAATATGGAGTGCTTCTTATCATGATAAAAGTCATTTTCACATTTTCTCACTTGCACGCTTCGATGCTCCATTGAAATGTGGCGTTAGTTTGGGCAACCAACTATTCGAACTCATCAACTCTTATGGCTTCGGTAGAATGATCCTATACAATCTTTCACTTCCGTGGGTCTTTCTGATTCTGAAACATCGTTTTAGATGTTTAACTGGTTTGGTAAAGCTATTTACAAATGTGGCATCAACAGGAGACTACATTTTAGATCACCGTGTTCATTTAGCGCCCTTCCAATGACGTACCGCGCACTAGGTGCCATTACAAAAACAAATGTTCTAAAGCGGCTGCTTCGAGCACGTACCTTTCTGGTACATTGTTGCAAAGTTAATTCACAAATCTCGTCAGCTTAGCCCTGCGCCTGTAAGTATGAAATTACCACTGCACCAGAACAGATTTTGGGTATGACTGGTGAGTCTTGCTCACCAGTAGTACATTGAGCCCATCATATACATTCTTGATTAACACTCCACCCCGGAGCAGATTGTTAAAGGAGCGATAGTAGACATTGCTTTAAGATCATAGCAATTAACTGTTATGCCCATTTCCGCTCTGTATATTAATATGTCTGCACGCAGTGTACGATAACTTAGCATCGGTAAGCTAGAAAACAATCGTGTGACAAAAATACTGACTGAGTTCCTCCTCCTAATCGATTCCAAGCACTCAGAGAATCTTAATGTCTTCCTGTTTTTGGCGTGTATTCTGGCATCCGCATTATTTTCGTCTTTCAGTCCCACAGGAACATAGAACTAGCAAAATTCTCACCTTCTAATCATTTGTCAATAAAAACTACAGGACTCATTTATACTTAAAACTGCTCACTTATGAAACCTACCACGTGGAAGCCGTTTGCAATTATCGTTCGACTCTTCAAGAAAACTATCCTATTGTTTAGTGTCTGCAGCATTTTAAGCCAGATTCAAGACTGGCTTAGAAGCTACACTTACTTTTATTTTATTTCACCTAAATAATACATGCCTGGGTGTGTAAATATTATTGTCAATAAATGCATAGGCGAGCAAACTTCCAGGTGATTTAAACACTAGGATCTAAACAGTATGCTAAGTATATAGAGTTTCGGCTGACGAATCTCTGTGAAAGTTTTTTTACGTTAAATTTTGTGTCATGTAATCTAAGAATTAAACATTCTGCGTTGGATATAACATATTTAGGCTTGCGAATCTCTGTGAGAGTGATATAAAAACAAAATTTCGGCCGTTGTATAACACGCTTGACAAGACCGGTAACATGTGACAGTAAATTCCAGCACAGCGGGGAAGCTGCTATGAGATAACAAGGCAAGCCATTTCTGAGTGGGTGATTAAGAAGACTGAACAGAAGACTTTTCAGTTTAAGCCAACGTTCTGACTGCTGCGAATCAACATTTTAAAGACTTACCAAGAGTCTGGATGTTAGCTTTGGTTTGGGAGAGCTTAGATTCGCTTTATCACCTGCAGCCAACTTTAAATAGATACATTTTAATTTTGTGACAGTTTAAAGTGTGCGTCTACAAACAGTGGGTATTTATTTTGCCTTCTTTTTCTGTTGTGAATATTATTTAGTATAAAGGAACTGCATACAAATTAACGTGGAAATAAATAGTGGTTTGTGTGCGAGAAATACATTATCTCCCAAACTAAAAGCACCCAAATTGTCAAAAACACAACGTGCCTCAATGGTTTTAGCTTTAGATGCCATCTATAAACAAATGCATGTGTACCTCTGACAATCAACATTATTGTCAAATTTAAAAACGATGCATTTTTCATTGACGCAGTTAATCATGTAATCGGTTATATGATTTGACAAACAAAGCTGAGTATTTCAGACTTATAATGGCTTCTTCAAGAAAATGTAGTTTATAATGCATGGTGCAATAAATATTCCAACCTACCGTAATATTAATGACGGATGTTCCATTTTCAACTCCCTCTTGAATCCATGCTACATATGTCCCGTTTTCAAATTCTGGAGAGAACTCGTTTACATTTTCAATTTCAACTATGACTGTTGCTGTGTCCGTGTGACTGGAATTCACAGTCTCCGTGGCGATGACCTAAAGTTGATTTTTTTTATAAATTGAGACGAAGTATTGGTTTTTTCTTTTTTAGCGAGAAATAGATAAATAAATTATAGTCATTAAACAGGTTAAATAGATGTTCCATTATAATCAAATTATCTTGCACATTGTACACTATATGAAACTACTGCAAGCATAGAGTATCACAAGATTTTGTAATACATATCAGGTAAGGCATTCACGAATTCATTACGTCGGTGTAGTATTCACCTTTATCAGTATCACACAGGTCCTTCGCTAGTGTCAGTATTCAATAAATATAGTTTGCTTAGGATTCTGCCCTTATCTTAATATTTTTTTATTTTAAGTACAAATGCAAAATATTATGGCAAATTTTACTGACAAAAGTAAACAGCTAATATCACTCAAACACAAAAATAATGTATGTTATGAGCAGTGACAATCAAAAACTCGACTTACCGTTATATTCATCGTATGCCTCTTTTCATAGTCCAGAAGAGAGTTGTCATTAACTCTTATTGTTACAACACCCTCTCTGAAAATAGCATTTGACGGCACTACTGCAAACGTCTGGCAATAGGTGAGATTCGCACATGTAAGCGTCACCAAAAATTTACTGTTGATACCCTGAAACCGGTAAGAGGTTGAAGTTGTAATAGTCAGAGTTATCATGTATCAAAGAAGGAAATAAAAACCAATTAGTAGGTGTAGATGGAGTATCTAAAACATGAATAACGAATATAACAAATATAAATCACGAATTAAAATTCTAATTATTATTGAGAATAAACAAATTATATCGCAGTGTAAGGACTAACATGTACAATAGCGGATTTTGTCTTTGAAATGTGGGCAATGCATGTCAAAATTAACAAATGAAGGGAACATCAAGAGTTCCAGGTACAATAACCGCAGTAAAAAAAAGTCAAAAAACGGAAATATTTCCAATGTGAAAAAAATTGACTCAGAATTTTTAGACGTTAACTCAAGAAGCAACTTGACCATATTTATATAATACATCACATTCTCCTTCTCACCGTCTGTTCCTATCGCGATATATAAATCAATATATTTTCAGGATAACTTGCATATTGGGTTGGCGACTAACCCTTCAATCTATAAGACTTCGACTAGATAAACCCAGGATTCAAGATTATAAAGAATAAAATGTATACAAGTAGTAGACTGTGAAGTGTTATGGAATATTTAAGTTAAAGAACGTACCTGGTCTTTATCAAAAACGTTGATATCTGTTGTGTTATCAGTCAGTAATATTGGAGTATTTTTACTCGCATTTTCTTGGACTTTGGCTCTATATAAGTTTCTTTCAAATTTAGGCGAGTGGTTATTTTCATCAACTATTTTCACTGTAACGTTTGTCTTCGATTGTGTATCTCCAGTCTGGTTACTGTTGTCTTGGGTGATTTCTGCTACCTTTAAAAAAAGGTGTTCCTTCTATTTAACACAGACAACAGCAAAGAATAGGTGAATATAATGAAAAATTAAAGTTAAACAAATAACAAGATTAAATTTTTGTTTGATTGACTAAAATGGATTACTTACACATTTTGGGGTGGGGGAATATTGACATTTGGAGAATACCGGTGATAATATTTAAGCTGTGATGAGAACACATAACTTTATTTATGAATAGTGACATAAACAATGCAGCCTCAAGCTGAGAACTCTTTTATACGTTTTATATAATGAAGTTACAATACAAACTAAAACGTTGCAACATTTCTAATCTTGACTGAAAAGAAAACCTATTCAAACTAGGTGTTCACACGAGTCAATATGCTCTCTAGATACATAGAAATTGTTGCTTGGCAGTACCTTCAAACCAAAATATTATACACATTCGTTTATATCACTCATTTATCTTCCATTATTAATTTGCGTCCATCTAAAACAAGAAATGCGTGAAAAGAGTAAATATATATCATACCGAATACATTAAAAATAGCAAGCTTTTAAAGTGTATTATAAAGCAATTTGATATGCCAATAATATTGGTCTATCAAATTGTGATCTACCCATGGTGCATTAATACTGATACATAAATATTGTTTAAACTTTAAGTTATATTTCAACAGTAGGCTATCGCCTCTATATTTTCTAAATCTGTTATTAGTTTCCACTGATTATTCATTAGTATCGGAAAAAATAAGAATAAATTAGTAAACCCACCTTCTAAATGATTTAATAAAGGTGCATAAGTTCATCTAAATCTCTCTCCAGAAAATGGAGGAATAAAATCAATCAATCAATCAATCAATCAATCAATCAATCAATCAATCAATGAGTCAATCAATGAGTCAATCCATCAATCAATCTCTATTGCATAAGGGAGATAATACGGGGAGTCGAGTGAGAAAAAAATAACATTCAAAATGTACCAAGCAACAAACTAAGAACCTTACACTAGGTGAAGATTATGTGTAAAAGTTCCATGAAATTTTAAGTGTTCATATTACCAATGATACAAAGTTGCAATAGCATGTCAAGATTTTTACGGTATATATATATATATATATATATATATATATATATATATATATATATATATATATATATATATATATATATATATATATATATATACCTGTTCCATTCCAATTATCCATATATAAAATTCCACTTAACGCTATAGAATCCTAGCTTATGCCATTTGAGAGAGAGAGAGAGAGAGAGAGAGAGAGAGAGAGAGAGAGAGAGAGAGAGAGAGAGAGAGAGAGAGAGAGAGAGAGAGAGAGAGAGAGAGAGAGAGAGTTAGGTACCAATCTGAATTCTGAAATGTAGTCTCGGAGGGTATATGCATCAGTAACGTACTATCCACTAGGATACAGTTTGATAAATGTACATAGCGTTTGTTCCAATAATAGTATTAGAGGTCAGTCCGTTATCATTACCTTTACTGCGATGTTACATATACCATATATATCTAATACGTCCTGCATTTCCCAGTCGAGACTTCCGTTAATTGTGATATCGCCCGTTAATGAATTTATTGCGAATAGTTTGCTGCAAAACACACACCCACTGTTGTTGTTCTGTGAACATTCATTGGCTGTAACACAAACAATAAATATCTTTTTTATGAACTGTCATGAAATGAGAAACTATAATGAAATGTACGTATAGTTCCGTCAGGTTTTTCACAGTAAATCATTGTAATGTTCTGTTTTTATGCAGAAGACATTACTCATTGTTAACAATGTATTAATGTGAGTCATTGAGAATCTTTTGTACTTATCAAGACACTTGCTGACTTTACTATTACTTTCTATGATATTCACCTGCTCGAGTATTTTTGTATCATTTATATCCTTTTAAAATTTAAGTGGGTGAAATACTTATTTGTCTAACATCTATTGTTTTATCGTGCTAGCAAGGCATTCGTATATACTGAATACTAAATATACCCAAGCCTTTCCATTTATATCCACAAAATCTTAACTTTTTATAATGTTTGCTCATAAATATTTTAACACAGAAAAGTCTGAGAATGGCTTAAGATTTTATTTGATTCTAATATGTTTATGTTACAGGACGAATACATGAAAAAGTATTAAAAATGATGTACCACTGGTAAAATATGTTTGTCATTTTATAGTACAATACTTACTAAAAACCAATGAATAGTTAACTTTATTTGGAATGCCTATGTCCCCATCGAAAGCCTCAACTCTTAATATCTGGGAATTCTGGAAAGGAAAGCAAAAATGAGCGTTTTGTACCCAGTCTCAAAATTACTTCATTATGGAACAAGACGAGAACATGGATAATATATTTAGAATAATATATAACGTAGACTCTCGATTATCCGCGCGCGGTTTAACCGCTTTGCGGCTTAACCGCGGCAATGTATTTTTAAAGAATTTTTTACTCCATATCTTAAAAAGATGGGGAGTTATGCGACGATTTCAAAATCGAAAATTTTATACAGGAAGTCGACCGACCTGTTTAACGACGACTCGGGCTTACGACTGGTTCCCGGCGAGAGTTGTTATATAATTTTATAATAGGACTTTATTTCCTGTCCCAAGGAAATTGCGGATGTTAAACGCCTTCTTTTTGGTAGTGGGGGAAGGAGTTCTGTTATAAGAACAGTACGATTCTTCAGTTGTTATCAGTACAGTAGGCTACTTCAGTTGTGTCCAAAAATACTGTATTTAAGTTTTTGTGTTGGAAAGAGGATAATGGAGCGGAAAAGGAAGCGCGTAGTTTTAACAATTAACCAAAAACTCGACATAATTAAGAAACTTGAGCAAGACGGGTCTACCAAAAACTTAGCTTTACAATATGGTATAGGTGAAACAACAGTTTGCGATCTCCGAAAAAATGAAAATAAATTTATTAACTACGCCAGTAATTCTTATTCATCAAGTGGCTTATCAAGCAGAAAAACAATGAAACTGTTAACTTATGATGAGCTTGATAAAGCGATGTTGCAATGGTTTAACTAACAAAGGGCACAAAACATTCCTGTGTCAGGAATTATCTGCGCAAAATAGGCAAAACTATACTTTGATGCATTAGGAATGGAAGGTGATTTCAATGCATCCTCGGGATGGCTGACGCGATTCAAACAGCGGCATGGAATACGTGAGATTTCTATACATGTTGAAAAATTAAGCAACAATGAAACAGTTGCAAATGAGTTCCAAAATTATTTTCAAAAGTTCACAGAAGAGCAACAGGTGACTCCTGAACAAATTTGTAATGCTGATGAAACTGGTCTAAATTGGAAATGTCTTCCCACATAAACATTAGCACATAAATCAGAAATTCGAGCACCGGGGCATACATCCAGCAAAGAAAGAATCACTGCTTTATGTTGCGCAAATGATACTGGTTCTCATAAAGTGAAACTAGCTGTAATTGGAAAAGCGAAAAAGCCGTGTTGTTTCAAGGGAACTGAAAAACCCAATATGCCTCTGACATTTTAATCAGAAGAAAGCCTGGGTGGATATCACAATTTTTAAAACATGGTTCCATGAAAACTTTGTACCACAAGTTCGCGAGCATCTGACATCGAAAGGTTTGTCAGAGAAAGCCATTCTTTTATTAAACAATGCTCCAAGCCATCCAAATGAAGCGGTTTTGCAGTCTGCTGACGGTAAAATAATAACACATTATTTGCCACCTAACGTAACCGCGCTAATCCAAACAATGGATCAAGGGGTGATTTCTGCTATGAAGAGGCTATATAGAGGAGGACTTCTGCAGAAGTAAGTGGAAGAAGGCAATGATTTAAAAACTTTCTCAAAAACAGTATCATTGCTGGATGCTATCTACGAAGTTGCACATGCCTGGGATTCCATAAAACCATCCACAATTAGTAAATCATGGAAAAAAGATTTCCTGAAGTTGAAACTGTCGACTGCAATAGTTTCGATGAAGAAGAGATTTCGACTTCTGAATTAGCCGCCATTTTACAGAATACAGAGGGTGGTAAGGAAGTTGATAGTGGAAATATTTTTGAATGGTTTAATGTTGATTGTGACGATCTAGGGTGTGAAGTTTTGTCCGACAGAGAAATCATTAAAAGTGCACAAGGGCAGACAACAGATTCTGATGAGAGTGACCAAGAAGACATGGAACTTATTCCTGAAACAAGGATAAAGAATTCATCAGCTCTTCAATGGACTGAGGGTTCGCTAGAGTATCTGGAGAAACAAAGTGATTCTCTGCTCTCAGATAAATTGGTATTACGCAGATTGAGAGCAACCATAAAGAAGAAAGAAGCTATGTCATTAAAACTGAAATCAATAAAAGACTACTTTTCCTAAACATTCGTTGTTTTTGTTTGTTCATTTATTCCTCTTCCTTTATTTTAATGTTCAATATAATTGTATTAAATTTAATTATTTATTTTCGTGTTACGACATTAGAATATTAGTGAAAAAGAATATTGGCCTGCATCACAAAAGGTAAACATAAGTAGGATATTACGGCGAAAACATTAAATAAGTTAATTTTATGCCACTATATCTGGATTGTATATATGCACTTTGGTTTATCCGCTGTTTTTGATTATCCACGCTAGCTCTTCCCACCATTACCGCGCATAATCGAGAGTCTACTGTATATTTACAAATAACTTAGATGCAGAAACATGGCGAAGGAAACGAATTTGTCATTATAAAAATTATAGCAGTCTTTCTGCTTCTTCAGTTATTATAAAACAGACAACCGGATACCATTAAAAGAGCACGTTAGTTAGAACTCTCAAGAAAATGTTCAATTACCAGATTAAGCTTAGATAACTATTGAATTAAAAGGATATTTATAGACGGGACCACAACAAAGAAACACACAATGGTCAATCAAAGCTTTCTTTATAAAAAGGGGTTTTGAATATCAGCTGCAAGTTATAATATGCATGTAGATAACAGATATAACAGATATATATATATATATATATATATATATATATATATATATATATATATATATATATATATATATATATATATATATATAGGTTAGAGAATGTTTAATTCGTACTCTACGGAGATTCGAACTCAGATCATCGAGTATACCTTGATTTATTCCAAAGGAATCTGGAATTACTGTAAATAGATGAGAAGCAATTATTGGGTTGTCTTGCGAGTAGGTCCGCTATATACGAGTGCATGTAACACCAATTTAGTATCATCATTTTTGGTGATGTTTGCTTAGTCTATAGGGAATATGGACTCGAGTGTGCATGCAAGGCGATGGGTGCCGTTTACCGGTGGACCAGGGTTCGATTCTCCGTAGAGTACGAATTAAAAATTATCTAACCTGTATGATAGTATATTTAGTTCCATTCTGTTTGATGTATATTTATAATTCTCTCTCTCTCTCTCTCTCTCTCTCTCTCTCTCTCTCTCTCTCTCTCTCTCTCTCTCTCTCTCTCTCTCTCTCTCTCTCTCTCTCTCTCTCTCTCTCTCTCTCTCTCTCTCGCAGTCCCTAGGATTCTATAGCGTTAAGTGGAATTTTATATAGGGATAATTGGAATGGAACAGGTGGCATGACGTCACTGTACTAGACACTTGCAATACTGTGGCATGGGACTGACCTAAATACGCACTTTTATCTAAACTAGATAAAAGGCTTTTTAAACAGGAATGCCATATAAATTGAGGCTATGAATATATAGTGCGCTTTTCCAACGGAATTTCAAACTACTTTATGTGGATTGTTTATATATATATATATATATATATATATATATATATATATATATATATATATATATATATATATATATATATATATATATATAAACTGTAACGTTCATCATGAATTTTAAGTGTGATTTAACTTTTTCTCCACCTTATATTAATTGTTTTATACAATTATTCAGTTTCTAAGAAACAGTATGAGTTGAGTAATTTTAGTACTACTATCAGTCTTGGAAAAAATATTAAAATTTATTTCTGGATTATTTTTAATCTTCGCTAAAGTCTGGTAGAATTTAAGAATTTAGTACTACACTTTGTCTCTGTCATTTCTAACAACCAAAACATCTGGCTAATTATCAGTTTCCATTCAAGTCCGCGAAATGTTTCTGAAATTTAGTACATTTAATTCATGGCAATCTGAATACAATCTTCCGGAGTTTTTCTGTCTCCACTAGAGTTTGGGACATTTTGGTAATTTTAGTAATATTTCTAGACTAAACCAATGTAATCTAACGTTCAAGGATATGTTTAGTCTCAGTTAAATCCTGGAAAAATTACGTAATTTTTACGTTTTTTTTTAGTCACATCCATTTTGGCATTGGTCTTGTTCTTGATTATAGCTATTTATAGCATCATTATAATTATACAAAATTATGAATACCGTCAACATAATTTCATGTCTAGGTACTGCTTTATACGCAAATCTTTGTGTTTGTATATGTTTGTCTCTGTGTATTGCTTTTGTCCCTACCTATGCAATTGTCAAGTACCGTGACGTCATCCCATCTGTTCCATTTCTGTAGTCCCTATACAAAATTCCCCTGACGCTATAGTATCCCAGGGTGTGCCGTTTGACGCATTAAATCTTGACGCCAGGGTACAAATACTTTCTTTTAACATTAATGTCCTACTTGTATATCTTATCAAACCAAACCAATATGCAGATCAAATACAAAAGTGTATAATACACAATTTTAACATTGACAAACATATAGGGTTTTAGCCAGTTGTGTATTTTATCTTCATTATATTGGTATTAGCGGAATCTGATAATAAAACCACTATATTTATATTAAACAATCATACGCATATCTCTCTCTCTCTCTCTCTCTCTCTCTCTCTCTCTCTCTCTCTCTCTCTCTCTCTCTCTCTCTCTCTCTCTCTCTCTCTCTCTCTCTCTACATGATATTCACAATCCTTTTAACATCTTAAATTATCAGAAGTCTTAGGCCTTTTTAATCCCATTCTCGTCAAAATATGGAATTAATTGTAGTGAAAATGGAGTACATACACTGTAATTCCCCTCAGGAATAATACTCATGTAAGGTAATCCTATAAAGAAAGGCGGTTTATCCTGTACGTCCTTGACCTTAATGGTCAGATTGGCCGGCACCGCCGTGAAATTGCAGCGATCCTGAAAATGAAAACATGTAACGTCAATACCTACATACATACATGCATGCATACATACATACATACATACATACATACATACATACATACATACATACATACATACATACATACATACATACATACATACATACATACATACATACATATATACATACATACATACATACATACATACATACATACATACATACATACATACATACATACATACATACATACATACATACATGCATACATGCATGCATGCATCCATGCATGCATGCATGCATACATACATACATACATTTTAACCCACCTATTTTGTGTCACTTTTTCTATAACAGTGTGAAATTCAAAACGTCTGTATATCGTTTCAGATCATGGTAATTATAATCCCACGGCTTAATGTATGATCATGGGATAATTTGGTTCATTATTTTTTTACAATAAAAAAGTACAGTTCAGGAGATGAAAACATCTTGAGCCTTTTGGAGCTTTCTTCTACTGAAAATAATGTAATAAAGGTTCCAATTGAAATAGTGCAATAAATGTCCAATGCCAACTTTTTCCAATTAATAGTTACTCTACTGCAAAGAAAGTATCATAATTGATTATATTTATTGAATACTACATGTCTTTACGCTGATTGTCCTAGTGTAAACAATAGACAGCAATTTGATTATTTCCACGCTATATTAAATTTTGTGTATGGCTACTTATCTCGTTATAAATAAGGACAACACAAATAAATTATTCACATTTACACCTATTTATTACACAAATTATCCTTTCCTTTATAACCTGATCTGTATATCTGCGTTATGACATATCTGTATTAATGTCTCTACACATTTGTACAGCACTCATGAATTTGTATATTTAAAATACACTCAAATTTAAATTTGGATGTGTGGAAACATACTTTTTATATTATTTCTTATCCTATGAAAGGTATCTATTTCAGGTTCATTGAGATAATGATTAATATATGGGCAACAAAAACTTGAGTGTGATGGGTAATACAAAAAAATGTACCAAACGGAATAGTATTTTGCAACTTAAATCTGAAACATGAAATAATAGCTCGGTTATGTGGATTAGGTGGATATAATCCAACATACATGCGCATGAAGTGTAAACTGATAAAAGCTATTATTCTCGTAGTCTAAACTCTTCATCAGGTACAGGCTTCCATTTGTAGGATCTATTCGAAACGTTTCTTTGTATATATTGGTCCAATAATCTTTAGACTGAAAATAGAAACAAATATGAATATTGACATTATGAGAAGCATGTTAGCTGAGGAAGGAAGAAAGAAAACATAATAATATGGACCTAACAGATATAAACTGACTGGTGATTATGCCCTTATTAGTCAAAGAAATATAATCATTAGCAACGGATTCTTTTAAACTTATTTTCTGCACATCATGCAATCATTTATAGACGAGCTACCGCCTGACATGAACCGTATCATATTTGTTTAACATATTAATCAAAATAAAACTAATTAATTTGTAAGTTTATGCCAACAACTATAATGTTTTTTTATCAGTTGATTCCATACAAGCATATAAGGTTTATCTTTAACCTGAAGATTTTTATGAAATCTATTCTTGATATTTTGATATATTGTAATGTAATAATGCAATATGCTGCAATCTATTAAACTGAAATGATAAATAAAAATAATATATATCACACAGCGGAAAATTGTTCATGATGGCTTAATCCAATAGCGTTAAAAATAGTAATGTCGAATTACAGTATACGGGGGTAAGCCTCCTCTACATCTCCCAAGCAGACAAAAAGCACTAAACATAACATAGAGCACGAAAGACTCACTTGAATATTTGATGCTAATTATTTAGAATCATCTTTCATACTTCCAAGGCAATGGTTTATAATGTTATAAGATTGTTATCGTATATACAAGATGACTATGACCGACATGATTATTAGCAATATTTATCAACGGGATACATTACTATTAATGAAATCATAGGCCCTTCTCATATTAAAATAGCACACTAACCCAAATCGGTAGAACACAATTAGCGTATTGTTCACTAATATATAATGTCACGTATCGGCTCGTTCAAAGTAGCACAAAGAAAGAGTGAAGACAACAAGCCTTGTAAATCTTAACAAAGATAATTTATTTTCCTAGAAAACATGGAAAAAAGGTAAATATGTATAACAAGACTTACAATTTATGAAAAAGATCCAAATTGTTTGTTCTAAAGATATAAAACACATACGTCCTGTGAACAGTTCTAAATAAACACAGTCTGAAGTTCAGTTCCTGTCCTAAGTGGCGGATGATGACGTCAGACGAAGACTAACACAAAAATCCATAATTTACATAATAAAGCACAGTTTGTATTGTTCCGTTCCAATTTAGAATGTTGTTCTCCAGGAAAGCAATTATTTAGAAAAAAGAAGTACAATTAGCTCCATTAACAAAGCACATGTTGTTTTACGTAGACATACAAACAGACAACTTCTTCTAGCACAAAAAATACTTTTTTACGGCAATAGAAGCTGTGTAATGCTAAGATGTTACAATAGGCTACAACTCTGTTCTTTATTCTGACTGTGACTCTGATTGCTTTCTTACAAATACCTAAGCATATAAACAAAGCTAATACGTTGTTTCAATTACACGCACACGGAAGACACGTGTAACTTCGTAATACATCTGAACATAAGGAAAGCCTAACCAAGCATCAGCCGATCGTTTCCATGGCTATTCCTGAATATTTACTTGTAACCAATTTGCTATCATACACAGCACGTTCTCACATAAGTCACATTTACAAACTAAGAAAACATGATGTTTCTAATAACATATTAGACCCTAGACCCATGCAAATATAAGCATAATAATTACATTTAATGAAATAAAAATGAAATAAAATATTTATACAGAATTCATTCCTTAACACACACTCACACACACACACTTCAACTACTGGTTCGTAACAATATATATGAATATATATATATATATATATATATATATATATATATATATATATATATATATATATATATATATATATATATATATATGCGTGCGTGCGTACGTACATGCATGCATGCATGCATGCATACATACATACATACATACATACATACATACATACATACATACATACATACATACATACATACATACATACATACATACATACATACATACATACATACATACATACATACATACATACATACATACATACATACATACATACATACATACATACATACATGCATACATACATACAAATGTGTGTATGAGAGAGAGAGAGAGAGAGAGAGAGAGAGAGAGAGAGAGAGAGAGAGAGAGAGAGAGAGAGAGAGAGAGAGAGAGAGAGAGAGAGAGAGAGAGCTTACATCTGTTTTTGGCTGAAAAAGTAAACAAAGACATTAATATGTGCAAAATAAGACACTTGGTGACTTCTTTGTCTAAATTATCAATTGAAGACGATAACTGTGAGATGTATGTCCAATACTAGATGCTCTATACAATTCTAGCAGGATTTTAATTGTTTTCCTTAAGTAATATTAAAATAAGTAATGTAAAATTCAATCTTCCTCTAATAACTATGTATACACTAATCTGAACAATGTGTATTAACAACCTCCTAATACCTCTTACTGCCTGGTCCATAATACCTTTTAGTTGTACGTTTCTGTCTTGGAAAAACTTGTATGGCAGTCAAAACTTGCAATAAATTTTTATTGTATGACTGAGTCTTTTTAAAATGTGTTATGCGTAAACCATTAATATTCACTTTTAGTTATAAAGATTGTTTTAGTACAACGCTTATGTGAAACAATATAGCTTGAATTGATTATTCAGAAATTTTCGAGACATTCTTAACAGCTGAGTATTCTTAAGTTGACTATTTATTTTCCACCTGATCAACGTTAGTATAATTTTACTATCAATCTTTAATGATTGACATCGATGTTACACAATGAAAGAATGCATTTACACATTATAACATCAAGCTATAAATATGCATCTAAAAACAACATGCCATGCAACGTTTTCGATTTTAGGATTCTGTTTTGTAAATGCCATAAAACTATATTGTTTGCTACCTTAAAGTTATTATTCAGTCTAGAGGTATCATAGATATATAGAGAAAAAAATTAAAAAAAAGAAATCGTACAAATTTATATAATATCCACCTGTAAGCTTTACAAATATGCAAGTGATATATCTCCGCCAATCTCCTTTTTATTCATATGTTTTAACGATGTGAAAGACGATGTTAATTCCTTTTTTATAAAAAAAAATGTTAATAGTTTACACGACAAATTTCATCGCAGTTTTCCTGCAGTGCTCTAGTACAAAGATGTAAACAAAAGATGATGAATACTTGCACACTTCCTTACTTAATATTAACAGTATTAAATTCATAATTCAAAGGATTTCAATGAAATTTACATTTATTCTATACTCCAATTACACCTAACAGTGCTCTTATCAATTGACCATAATGAAAATTATGCTTAAAATAAGTGTAGCCAAAATAGGATGTTGCCATTGCTTTATTTTCCAGGAAACCCAAGTTGATTTTAAATGTTACACTAAGTTAATATTTCCAAGAAATCACTGCACAACATAGTTGTATCACCCTTCCGTTTTACAGTTTGAAATGTGTCTTTTGATGCTATAAAATAAAATCCTCATCACGCGGTTAATATGTCATTCCAAAAGGCACTGGATCATAAAGATGGTTAGGAAAAGTTATATATTCTTAGCAAATATTGACAAATAACAATGCATCATTTGTGTCAAACCAGTCGAGGTAGTTTTACAAATTTGTATACTCTTGTCTGTGTATGTGTGTAGTGGATTTATTAAGTTTCCTCACCAGTGATATCATTATAATAACGATAAAGTAAAACGTTTGATCTGAGTTATCATCCAATTTTAATTCAAATGTTTACAGTGTATAAACTATTGTACTATTTTAATCTAAATTTTATTGTATTAGATGATATTAGTCCCCGTTTTCAAAATTAAAAACAGAAACATTGTTTGGCATGCTTAATTTAAAGCACAATGATCACGAAGTAGAGATCTTGCTTCACTTATAAATATATGCCGACACTAGCAGCGCACGGAAGGGCAGCAAAAAATATGCTTTTTTATAAATTATCAAAATATAATTGAGAATATTGAATAATGTTGCAACAAGTTACAAATTTACTGAAATATATTTTTTTCAATCTGAACATATATTCCTTTCCTGTTACCATATCGATCTGTTCAAAAGCGTACAAAGATCAACTTACTCCCAAATAATGTATTCAGCTTATACACAACTTAATGTTGCAAATAACAATCTGAACACAAGAAATATAAACTGTTTTTAAAATGTCATTTTCATAACACCATAAGATAAATTAGGTTACAAGGATGTAAACATAATAAAGTAGAATTTATACCTCCATGCTATATGTAACAACAGCGTCATTACCATTGTCTCTATCAGTGGCATGTATCTCACTGAACACTATGTTTTCGCTCGTTATGTTCTCCTGGAAAATATTATTAAACAAAACTGAATTTGCCAAAAGCAAGTGCTTTTAAATAAACGTTATATTAATCAATACTGAGTCAAGTCTGAATATAAATAAAGGGTGGGTTGCGAGTCTACTCATTTATATAACAATATTCGTATCTGGTGCGTTTAAGTTATGACTGCATTTGTGTTCATGTCGTTATTGCCAAAGTTTTGTTTCACAAACCAACACATACCACAATATTTTCTGATCCGCAGGAACAAACCCCCGAACACCCTAATTTTCATTTAATAAAACCAATACCACAGTCCACAAAAGAAAATGTTTGACACACCACCCCAATAAAATAAAAAGATCCATCTTTATAATTTTCCTGCCCCATACCGGCCGTAGATTCAATAAAAAGGTATCAGCAGTTACTCATTGTCATCGAAGTGATTAGTTACAGTTATCAGCACTAGACTCTAAAAGTTCAACTATTTTTAGACATGGCAGCGTCATGACCGGATTCCAATACTTGTGTGGACACAACCCCTATGTCCAATAAGAAATGATAGAATGTATTTTCAAATTTGAAACGAAATACAATAAAACTGAAGATAAATAAAGAATAGACTTCAGATTCAAAATATTTGTACAGCAATTCAGTTTAAGGATCCAATTAAGAAAGAAAGAATCGCAAATATAAATAAAAATAAGAATATATTAAATGGAAAACAATAATTTAGTTTAAAAGACAGTATATATTTAGATACACATTAGAATTTTAAAATGGTGATGCAATGAATAGAGGAAATGCACAGTGTGAAATAAAATTTTGTTTCAATCAATTAAACATGGAAGTCTGTATAGCAGCATCAGGTAGTGGAGTAGCACTTCGTGCCTTCTAATTGATACATGCTTACCAAAGTTAGCAAAATCAATGCATAGGTTACACAATTACCTTCAAATTTGCAGCTTTTCAATAATACTTTAAATCCAGCAAACAATGACAGAGATAAAAAAATTAACTTTGTCGGTAATAGCGTTAGTATTTTTCATCATCATCACTGGGGATATATTAATGGGGAAAAATATCTGACTGAAAATGGCCCTTAGGAACATCATACTGCAGGTTGTGGAGAACAGTCACAAGATCATATAAAATAGATGCTGATAGGTAGAGGGCATGAACCTAATTGTTGTCATAAGCCTAACATTTATAAATTCCCACAGAAGTTAAATTTGTAGCGTGGTTTAGATTTGCTTTGAGTTAGGCTTTAAAATGGGTTGGTTTGTTTGGTGACTGTCACATTTAGACTAGCATTGGAGAGCAAATACGTAACTTGTGCTGCAAATGATGAGCCTACTTGGCTTACGTATTTACGTATGTCTACTAAGAAGGTAAATATCTAAAAAAAAATCGAGATGGTTGAGGGGTGATAAAAGTATTCTAATTTGTTATAGTACTAGTGAACTTTATTCATGCTTAAGCACATGTTGATTCTTTTAGCTGCCTTGTCACAGGAAATTATCAAAATAGCTCTTTGCTGTAAAAACATGAATGTAAAAGAGGGGTTGGTGGCAGTGTTGGTTCAGCATAAAAGCCACCAGTTACATAAAGAAAAAAAAACATGATTGTTGCACTCAAAATCATACATGCATGCTTTCTACAAAAATCATTAGTTTTTTATCTTCACTGTAAAATTATTCTCATGTTTCTGCAATTGGTTATTGTGGGATGAAAATTCACCGGATAATCTGTCCGATGAGACCTGAGCAGTGATGGTGAGGAGTGTTAATTATACAAAAAAATAGTGTATACGGCAAAATTACTAGTCGTTTTATGTTTCAGGATATATTATACGTATTAGAATCCAGGTGTGACACTACCTCGTAAGACAAAATTCTTAGTGGGAAAAGTGAATTTCAATAAACGTCAAACTGTGAGAAACATTCATCTTTTATGCGTTTGTTATTCTATTTGCACAATTTATCTGCTAGAAGTTTTGTTTTTTTATATTGATTCTAAAAGTGTTGCTTCCTCTCCCATTAAAGTATCATCTGTTTGGTTAAATATTTTGGATGAAACTCCATCTAGTCACCGATTATTTACTTTTATCTTGCTTTATTACAGCTTTGAACTTTAAATACCAGATTCTAGTCAAACTAAATAACTCATTGGATCTATTGCCAGTTACTTTATATATTAAACACATTTTCTTTTAATGAGACATTTTTTATCGCGTATCTAGTCAAAGATATTTCAATCAAGTTCCTTGCAGATGTATTTTGGTCTTGATAATAGAATGAAACAATTGTGTATTATTTTTCTTGTGTTAATTTAAATGGCACTATTAATAAATTATTATCAATATCATGACAATTTAATGGAATCTGAGTTCCGTTCTTCAAGATCACAATGAGGCAATCAATGCGGGCTGATATAGAAGGATATTATACATAAGTCCCTTGTGTTACGATGCTCTACCACCTGATCTGTAGCTGCTATGAAGAGGAAAGGGTACAACATATCTTATTAATTTCGCAAATTGAAACCTGAAACCGAGCTAAGATGATAATGTTCTTAGATTAAAAGGGGTATGTGAGTACAAGATCTGTTATTCTTATGAATATTCACATACATTCGGCTTAATAGACACGACACTTAAACTTTACGTATGTAACGCATAGGTGTAAAAATAGCGACAATAATGAAATTATGACTAATTCTTTATTCAAAGTTTTAAGGACTAGGACAACAACAGAGTGAACAAAATAAAAAATTTGTAATGTATTTTATAAGATTAAAGTTATTTTAAACACTGCATCTAAAAGTTGACCTAACTAGGTATCGTTCAATTTTCAAAAAGGTTTCTCAACAAAACGCAAGGTTTTCGTGTCTTTTAGCTGATATCGGTAGTTGTTATAAGTGCTTTGCTATTACATCATTCTTTAATGTCATGCTGATTAAAATTTCCTTGTGGATCAGCCTTCATTCATGTAACAAAATTGGATGCAAATTCGACATAAATAGTTTCCATGTCAGACGTTCACATATTTAATAGTGAACAAGTAGTAGATACTTAGTTTTTCTATAACAACAATAAAATACTCGTGTACAACAGGAATTTTCTTTCTGTATGTTTACTTTTTGTATACTACACAAACTGAAAATTACAGAAGAAAGGTGTACCTCATTTATTTCTAGGGTATATGATGGTCTGTCATACTGCGGTGGCTCATCGCATACGTCAAGGATGTAAAGTTTGACTAACTTCAGTATCTATAATAATAATAATAATAATAATAATAATAATAATAATAATAATAATAATAATAATAATAATAATAATAATAATAATAATAATAATAATAATAATAATAATAATGAGAAGAAGAAGAAGAAAAAAAAGAAGAATTATAATAAGGTCATTGTTGTTATTATTAACATCGTTATTAATGCTAGTTCTCACACTTTAATTTAAAGGTTTCTTCGATTTCAACCAGATTTGACACGTAGCTTTAAGTTGATAAGACCTTGAATAAACTGACACAGTTGGAACCAAGCAATTGAGAGACATGGTATTCATTAGTGGGACTTAGGATACCTGTAAAAAAAAATACCAAGCACGAACAGTATGAGAGGAAGAAATATTTACGTCACAGTTCGAAAACAAAACCAACCAATTAAATGAACTATACAAGTAAAATGCAACCACAGCCCTTACTGTAAGTCATGTAAAGATATACAGATTATGAGCAAGAATCAGTGTGTGTGCGTGTATATATTTTGCAGAAGTACCACATTTCCAGAGGTGTCGGTAAGGGAAAATTTCAAGTCTATTCCACCCTCATTCTGAAAAAGAAGATTTATATATGTCATATAGTAGTGATGCTTGAAGACATTTTATCAGTCTTAGTAGAATTAAATTACAAATCATTTCAAAAGTTAAAGAGCTCGTAAGACTTATCAAATTTGTCCATTATTAAACTCTAGCATATCCACTTCTTTGTTTGGATACTTCATGGCGTTCTGCCTCATATTTATAAGAGATAAATATGTCGACGATACCTTCCAAATTGTGGAACTGCTTTCAGCCATAGACAATGAAGAGGTTTAATCTCTCTAATAAATTCTAAATGAGCTAAGAAAGTGTGTATCAGTCTGATAACTAACTAGAAAGAAAAGGTTCCAACTATACCCATCTATGTCATAAAGCGATGTCTAGAAATCAAACATTGATAGATTTCAAGCAAGACTTAAATTTCCTCCAAGCTTTATTCAACATCCATAGTAAAATTTAACTATGTTTCCTCTGAATTCGAAAACAGGTGACTACAAACATGGAATTAGTATTTGTTCATTGAACTTAATAAGAATTAGGCTAAAATCATAATTATTTACTTCAAGATTTTGAGAATAGTGCTGTCAGCAAACAAACCCTGCAATTATTAATATTGTTTTAAAGTCTTAATATTTGTTTAATTTTCTGAAAATAAAATGGTGCTTATCATATTAAATACATTAGCAAATGCCAACTCTTAACTTTGAAAAGAAATTTTCGGACAGAAATTAACAATGAAAATTTTAGACCACGTATGAACAAAATTTTAGGACACTGATATGTTTATGCATTTTAAACATCTATATCTAACTGTATTTACACTACTTCATCTATTAGCAGCACTTTCAACACAGTTTGTATTAATATTATATGACTTTAGAATAGTTTTCTAAACTATTTATTGTAATAAAATAAATGTCCTATCAAATATGATGTATTTCACACACTATTCTTGATCTAGTTTTTGTTCACCAAGAAACACATACTGACGGCAAATAAAAAATCTTACCGATTCTCTGTCCAGTAGTTTCTTTAGAAATACATCCGCTATTACCCGGTTTGCAATTCCTCTCTGAGTAACATTGACATACATGCTTGATTCTTCACCAGTTGCGAATATATTCATTCTGTTGGAAGGATTTGTACTATCGGTTGCAGTCAGATTAAACAGC
>JAEAOA010001254.1:825000-1030000 GCA_016746295.1 Potamilus streckersoni | reverse complement strand
GTAAAGCCTATTGAGGCCAATGGCAATCGTATATCTATAAGAGACATACAATTATACTAGTTTGTCAAAATACTAGATTTGATTTTTTAAAAAAATGCGACTGTAGGTTTTGCTAGGAAACTAAGAGACTCGGAGTCAAAAAGCCAAGACCACGAAAAAATATTATTTCCGCTGGCTAAATGGGCTGTCAAATCTACTTTGCAATTTTCCCCCGTCTATTTTGATACACTGTTAAACTAGCGATTGAAGCCACCCACTGTTTCTTTAACAGGGAGATGTAAGTCATATAAGGGAATAAATATATGTATCTTTTAGCTGGTAATAAGAATGGTAATACACATTTCTTCAAAATGTACTTGCTTAGTGTTGTAAATCAGAATGATATGTCCTGCGAAACCTGATATACACAAAAACTGTAATGGAATTTAGAGTACATTTCCAATTGAAATCTCACTTAACTAAACCAATAATCCAGTTCATCATAATCAGAAAAGCAGAAATGAGTTCGATCAACATAAAAATAAAATTCAACCAATCATAACCAAATGGATACGTTTCTCCAATGCGCACTTATTCAAATATTATGACTCTAAATCTCAGTTTTAAATAAACCAAAACACATTTTTATAAAACTACTATCGGGCGCGCGACGAAGTTTAGAGGTCTCTGGGCGTTGCTATCTTCGCATTAATATTGTTATCATATATATGTGAATCTACGGTTGAGTATTAATATTTCAATAGAGCATAAAGTCAATTACTTTTTGTAGCGTATTTGTTTATACTTTAGCCTTAGATAGAAAGCAAAATGAGTTTAAATAAAAATCTTACTGCATTTTTATCAGAAAATATGAATTCGTTTTTTTAGATGGATACTTCAATCCACAGGTCTTGCAGCATCCATCTGAAAAACTCTTTCGTAGTTTCCCATACAAATGCAGTTACATATTAGTACAAACGTCTACAAAAGAATAAAATGTACATGATTCAATTGTACCTATTGGTGTACTTGTGTTCTCATAAAACTGGACAAATGAAGGTTGACTATCAAACTGCGGAGTCGCCACACAGCCAGAAAAAAGTAAACCTGTAAAGCACGAAATCGAGAATGCGTAAACGCTGCTGAATCAGCCATTCCTTCCTCAAAAATGTTTTAAGAACGTTACATTTTAACCCATGCATCGTAGTAATGCTAGTAGTAGTAGTAGTAGTAGTAGTAGTAGTAGTAGTAGTAGTAGTAGTAGTAGTAGTAGTAGTATGAGGAGAAGGATAAGTGGTCTTGATACCGCCACATATTATCCGGACACTTGTTATCCACACATCTTTTATCATCGAAATGATCTCTTTGATTAGCTATATTTCTGGGTTATTCAAATTTAAACATAGTTATTAGTCACTTTAAGCGAACGAAGTATTCTTTCATAAGTTTGTTCCGAGCCACAGCGTGACCGGAAATGTGAATGTTTACACAAATAGTCTGCTTTAGATCATAATTCATTGCAAAGAAAAAGATTACTTAGTGGAAGATAATAAATCCAGAACAAAAGCAAGTTATTATTCTATGTAGCTTGATCAGTATTTATAATTTATTAGCGTGAAGGAACAAACTGTTCTGTGGTTAGAGGATTATACAGCATATAAAAATTAAAAGAAATTGAAATCAGAAAATCCTGTCGAAATTTTTTATCTTTTAAAGTCTCAATCGATTATATCAGTGGAAAAATATTGGAAATTTGATAAAATGTCATTACTATCAGTTTTAACCGACTGATTATAGCATATATTAATTTTAAATATCGTGAAACCATAGCTTTTTTAAATTATAACGAAACATTCTGCGCTTTTGATAAAACGAAAGGGTCACTAGTTCACAAATATATCGATGCTTCTGAACAAAATAAATAATGATTCTTACAAACCTGTAATTTCGATGGCAATCATATATGCCACTAAGATACTTTTCCGATCATCTCTAACCATCTTTACGCTGTAGAATATAAAAGCATGAATGAAAACATTAAGTAAACAAATATACATAATGGAATATAAATAACCGCATATAGAATATTCATTATTAAAATACTTGTGCTTCCTTCAGTTCTATATCAAAAGAAAAAAGACAATTATGAGTCCAGATTCACACTTCATTAACTACAATATCCTAATCCTGAGTTATTTTCAACATAATCTACATAAACGTAGCAAATTTCGTGTAGTACATAAGAGGTCTTATCTTCTTGGTTCAGAATAGTCCTTAATGAACGATATGTAATAAAACTGTATCACTTGACAGAAAATACCTGTAAATTGAGTAAAACACAAGTACTTAAAATAGAAAAGGCAAGAAAAATTTAAACAGGCTGCTAATTATATTTTACTTATAAACAAATTAATGAATATATATATATATATATATATATATATATATATATATATATATATATATATATATATATATATATATATATATATATATATATATAAACTTATACACACACAAGTAAAGCGAAGTAGGATTAAAACAATAACGCACAAGCAACTGAACGGAATGATGAGATCAAAAGTTAGCTGTCTGTAACGGGTAACTTGCAAGTGAGACATCTAATTAACACATCTAAAAGAGTGTTATGTTAATTCTTCTTGAAGTAAAGAAAATACAAACTGTCAGCTTAGCATCCTTCATCTTATATTCATCTTTGGGTCATTATTTTCATTCCTTCAATGCCAATACAGCTTAAAAATATTATATCGCAATGCCATTACGTGTTCCGTGAAGTTACAAATCATTAATTTGTTGAAATTTTACCTACAATCTTCCTCTTATGATTTCTATACAATCCTTAAAAAAGCTTGTCGTCAAAAGTTACAATGAAAAGCAATTATGTAGTCAATAGCAACATTGGAAGCTTGTTCTTGTTTCCTTATATATCCCCTTAGTAATTTATTTCTAATAATGCAGATTAAATGGAATATGTTGGATCATTATTTGAACCTATAAATATGTACATTGTTTTTGGATTGGAAACCGGAATACACAATTGTTTATGGCTAGGGACGTGAATGGAAGAAATTAGACTCCAAGCTCTCATGCAATGCCAATCGCAAATGTGGCTTCTACTGAAACATTTCCCACACTGGATTTGATCAGAGCTCAAGCTTAAAGCGATATTGCTGGTTGCAATCTAGTATACACTACAGATTTATTGAGTTTTCGAAGGATATTATCTGAACCAGCCCTGCAAAATAGAATAAATCCTATGATATCCATAAGTGGTGTGCATGCAGTTGAGGGTTGTCATTGACATGAAGATTTTTCATTGATTCTTTGGTTGGTGTGACCTCTAACCATGTCGCTAGACTGTAAAACTTAACCGCCTATTTAATCAAATTTTCCAGCTTTCTTTGTCGTGGAATAGGGCATCAGTCTGCCTGTAGAGTCCTAAAATTTATGAATAAATAAGTGGTCTCATTCTGATAGTGAAATAAAGTTATCTAAAAGTTTTGGGGGTTTTGGTTATTTAAGGTTATATTCAGGTGTTTATATCATATTCACTGAAAAGTGTGCTCGCATCACTCTTATATAATCGGGTATCAGATATTTTTAATTTATACATGTGAACGGGAATTTTAAAAACATCATTGCTTATTTTGCTGTCATTTTATTTCAATAGAAATTTACAAATTAAATTCCATAAGATTTATATTTTATCCGCTTTATCCGAAATTATCCATTCTTTTTTCATACAAGTGTATATTTCGTTTCACATGTGTCTCATGAAACTGTTTGATCTTTTCGTGTTATTTTAATCACATAAAACTGTCTCAAAACTAAACAATCAATGCTGTTCAATGTTCAATCTGTATAATTTATTGATAACAAATCATAGAGTACAAATAGTTCGTTTATGTACTCAAGCTGCATGTCAATCCAAGTTTAATTAGGAAAGCTAAAACATACATACGAACATTTCAATACAAATGATATTGCTCATTTTGAGTTAGCTGTTACAATATCTCCGTCTTTCTTTAATAAATTCGTTTTTATTTTTTTCTCCGCACTGTGTGAACAAGTTTGATCAATATAAATATAAAGAATGTTTTTGATGGTACAATAAACATTGTAAGAGAAACGATATACTCATTTCAAACAAAAAACAAAAAATTGAGTGACGATATTTTTTCATTCAAAAGGTTTACCATTATTCTATCAAGTATGTTCTTTAGATGAGTTAGGTGCACCTTCGCTATCTGTTGGCACATCTTCAGCATTTCGACTCTGCTCAAGAGAAAACAATTCATCCAACAGAGACACTTAGTTCCTCTAACACTTTTATTTCCCAGTTTATTCAGGCAACTCGTAATTTTATTTAAGCTTTCGAATACTTTTCATCTTAGAAATGACTTATGATTAAACTCGAATGAAATTTAAAGGTGAAAACAGAAACATCTAATCTAACTAAATGCAAAATTATTATTTGTTTTTAATGATTTTTTGATCGATTGTTCAAATCTGTCAAACATTTAACCAAGGTTCACTTGTACATCTCGATATTAAGATATGTTTGTTGAACACATGTACCTTTTCCAATCGAATACATATAATTTTAAAAAAATGAGACAATACAAATGCGCACCAGTCATACTCTAAATGCTTCCATATCTTGAAGTGTGTATTTTAAATTATAGAACATTATGTTTGCACCAGGTGAGATAAGACGGTACTCATATACTGAATAATGGCCGCATGTTTGCGTATCATAAATACCGCAAAAACTATACTTTATTCTATTGGTGATTTCTGTTTTTAAAAGCGTTCTTGAAAATGTTGCATCTTTAGTCATTTATAGTTTTTTGTTTAATCCATGTTATATATGCGTAAATCAATATTAGGCTTTAGCTCTTTACGTAGCTTACTTGACTTAATCTTCCTGCTCTCTATTTCTTACATATTGTTCTTTCTTTTTGTAGTTTAATCTTCTCAAACATGAACTGCTGTGTTGATAGGTGCTTTTTGATAACATAAAGCCTGTCATTTGAGGATAAAATTGATGTTAGTCTGGATATAATATTTCAGACAGTAGCTATTTAGGTCTATTTAGTAGGAGTTTTAAAAAAACCTTAAGGAAACTTTTGAAAATTGTTAGGACAAAAGCAGCTGAAAGTAATATGTAATCAATTAAGATGTCCAACGACAACACCATGTGCAGACATCTTAGCAAGCCATACTGACAAGCATCACATTAGAACACTTACAGGGAAGACAACCATCATTTATCTATTTATTATACTCATTGGTTAAATGGTTAGTGATTATTCATAATTATGTCATTTATGATCATGTGCTTCCTATTAGGAACACTGCATTAATTTATTTTATAATTTAGAATAAATGCCAGTGTCGCCAACACATACAATAGGAGTTTAATCTATTTATTCGGTCTATCTATCGATCTGTCGATCTATCTATCTATCTATCTATCTATCTATCTATCTATCTATCTATCTATCTATCTATCTATCTATCTATCTATCTATCTATCTATCTATCTATCTATCTATCTATCTATCTATCTATCTATCTATATGTCTGTCTGTCTGTCTATCTATCTATCTATCTATCTATCTATCTATCTATCTATCTATCTATCTATCTATCTATCTATCTATATGTCTGTCTGTCTGTCTGTCTATCTATCTATCTATCTATCTATCTATCTATCTATCTATCTATCTGTCTGTCTGTCTGTCTGTCTATCTATCTATCTATCTATCTATCTATCTATCTATCTATCTATCTGTCTGTCTGTCTGTCTGTCTATCTATCTATCTATCTATCTATCTATCTATCTATCTATCTATCTATATGTCTGTCTGTCTGTCTATCTATCTATCTATCTATCTATCTATCTATCTATCTATCTATCTATCTATCTATCTATCTATCTATCTATCTATCTATCTATCTATCTATCTATCTATATGTCTGTCTGTCTGTCTATCTATCTATCTATCTATCTATCTATCTATCTATCTATCTATCTATCTATCTATCTATCTATCTATCTATCTATCTATATGTCTGTCTGTCTGTCTGTCTGTCTATCTATCTATCTATCTATCTATCTATCTATCTATCTATCTATCTATCTATCTATCTATCTATCTGTCTGTCTGTCTATCTATCTATCTATCTATCTATCTATCTATCTATCTATCTATCTATCTATCTATCTATATGTCTGTCTGTCTGTCTGTCTATCTATCTATATATCTATCTATCTATCTATCTATCTATATGTCTGTCTGTCTGTCTGTCTATCTATCTATCTATCTATCTATCTATCTATCTATCTATCTATCTATCTATCTATCTATCTATCTATCTATCTATCTATCTATCTATCTATCTATCTATCTATCTATCTATCTATCTGTATTACTTCATTAAACATTGTATAAGGTATTTTCACCTTCTTTCATACTACAGTTGGCACTCAGGTCTATTTCATCAATTTGTCACTTGAATACCCCAAACGAGAAATCTTTAACGCAAATAAAACAGAATCCGTTGTGTAAAAGCTATCAGGAGAAAGCAACATGTGCCTTTTCCACCAATATTACACAAACTGGATATAATGACTAGATGATGGGATAAAAACTAGATGATAACAACGCCACTGATAATTTCTTTGGATCTCTTTCAAATTAAGATTTTTCCAAATTTTTACAAAATGAATTTTAGACAACGTTGAAATTTTGTCAAACCCTGACATCATGTTGATGATTCAGGCATGACGCTTTAACCAGAAATTTAAGTTTTAGTAAAAAGAATATTTTAGTTTGCTATATAATCTAAAATGGGTATTAATCATTGCAGTTTTGAAGAAAAAAGATATCATCCGTGCGGATGTCAGCTGATAAACGATAAATGTTAGGACAGGGCATTTATCAAGGCACGCATACTTCTTCCAATCATTCTTTGTAAAGTTCAGGTTTACTCCAAAGTTTCAGACTATTTCAGGGTTACTTTTTTTTTCACAGGAACTACTCTCGATATTGCCAATGGAATCATATGTTATTTAACGAAGACTAAGAATCATGGTTTTGCGTAAATCACCTTAAGTATGCAACATTCCATTGATGTAGCTCAGTCAAGTTGCCACGGCGTTAGTATTCAAGACTGCGCTCAGAGTTAGCACCGGTTTTAGAAAGCAAACACGTCTACCAAATGCTTGAATTGAAATGAAAAATGCAGTCAGTCAGATTTTCTTTAAATTATGTCTAGAAAAATCTAAATTAAGGTACTTGAATCACCAAACGAGTATTAAAAAAAATCATATCATATATAGAGACATTGAAATAATACTGACTTTCAACTATTTCTAGTCATTCCTTTGCATTTAAAATGATGCAGAAGAAGTATAAGTTCCGGATAAGATACAAATACTATATCTAATCAGAGAAAAAGTTATATAGAGTCCTATGAAATAATACAGTTCAAACATCTGTCAGTTTCCACAGCAACGGTTTAACAAAAAACCGATAACAATCGTCACAGAAAGTGAGAATAAAACTTGCGGAGAGTAATTCGAATTATGTTATATATTCGTTGTCACTGATAGTATGTACTCGACTGTAAAACGATGCGGTAAATAGTTCTTCGCTATAAGGTTACTAGGTTACTGTAGTTCAATATAGTATTTTGGTGTAGAGGAAACATTGTAGTCATAAATGAGTTCACGGATATGTAATATCATAAGAAAGGTTCATTTTTGGGAGACATTATAGACAAACACTTGAATGCTAATAAATATTTAATTTGAAATGTATCATGGCAAGTGCTTCCATAATAGATGACTAAAAGTTAGTAAGATGTGAGAGTTGACCTGCACCATGCTGTATCTCTTATATCTATATAGTAAACATCGAGGATACATGTGTGTGTGTGTGTGTGTGTGTGTGTGTTAAACAGAAGGGAAGCGACCAACACTTTTAGCAACGAAAACTAAATTCCTGGCCGCGCAAATCTGGCATATGAGAATGCCACAACTCCTTAAAACTCTCATTTCTCACTACCATCGTGTTATGACGTCACTCTCAATCAACGAATGCTTCCTTACCTAGCACATGTTTCATATAAGTCTTCTTGTTTTATTTAGAGATCCATTTCCAGGGTCATGACATAGACATAGTGTTCGATCTTATTCTTAATAAACTATGTCTTGTAAAAATAATCATCCAGTCAACCTAATCAATAAAACAACTGTGACCACGTGATACCTTAGGTACAGGAAACATTAACTGGTTTGTCTTTTATTGATCATGCGATTTGGTTTCTTCCTTGTTTATCTTTTTTTTCTCTTCTACCATATGAAGTGGTCGACAATCGATATTCAAAGATTACATAAAAGTATTAATCCTGAACAGCGATTTTAATGAAATATTGCTGAATATGCCACATCCCTAGAATCGATTTTAATATGACATTTCTTTGATATATAATATTATAAGCCGCCATCTTTGTGTGAGCCTATGCAATACATTTTACTCAAACTGTACGGACGAAATAAGTCTTAATGGAGCCATGTGTTGTTAACAAACCAAGCAATCGGTCAGATTTTTTATATGATGATAATTATGTAAAATATCATATAATCACTGGATTGAATTCCTTCCAAAGCTACTCCAGAATAAAATTATCAGCATTTTTGAAAGAAAGTAAATGAAGATTAACATTTTCTATGACAAGGATCTATGACGCCAAACGTAGCTAAAACTTTAGCGAAAACCCAGTTAATACTTATCTACCCAAGGAGCAACCAAATGTAGAAGGATATATTTATGGAAATTCAAACAACTTGGACAGATGACCAAACTGGGGGATTTACCATAGCAATGCCATCTGAGTGCTACAGTATGACTCTGAATACTGGAAGTTAACGTAAAAACATACTAAAATAGCACAATATTTTCCAAAAGAAGTGGCAGAAGAAGATTATTGGTATAATCAAAAGAATATAGAATCAATAACGAAGATCTTAATCAAAACACATTTTCTAGAGATTGTTAAGAAGAGCAAATGGCCAATGATTGTGGCATGTATGCCAAATGTCAACGAATGCACAGCTTAGGATTCGAAAAAATTCTACTTGTGTTCCGAATGAATTTTAATCTAGAATTTGCTGATATATCAACAGTATTAAATGTGCCGATAAACAAGTAATCTTGACGTATCACAACGATATAATCCAGAATTGTTTCGAATGAGTCCTCAATAATACCTAAATAGTGTTTTAGCCCAAACATTACAAGCACTTTGTAATTCCAATGAATAAATTGAATCAATAATTCATCTCAAATTATAGACAAACACAAATAAGAATGATCCTATCACAGACTGACTCTAATTTGGTTATTATAACCATATATAAAAACCTAAGACACAAGAACATAGTCATAATGTTGACCATTTTCCATTAAATTTGTAAAGAGGTGCTCACAATTTATTATGAACTTTTGAGAGAGTGACGTATAAAAGGTGAATTTGTTTACATTTGAAACATACACAGTGGAGAGACTGTTTGCATATCTCTATGCTACTTTGATGTAATGAAGCAGACATTTCTGTTGATATCGTACTTACGAAAATTGTACCTGATATACACACAATGCTAACTAAACTAATTGCTACCTTGTGCTAAAAAATCAGCCTCAATTAATCTAATTTACGTTATATTGAAATAGGGAAAGTGAACTTTGCACAACTACACAAAAACAGCTTCTGAAAGTGCAATTGATGGATTACCAAATACATAAAATGTGAAAAAACTTATCGGCTCTTTTATTAAAGTTTACCTCTTAGGTCCAGGAAGTAAAAATGACCAAGTGGACCTATTGGTTTTTGAAAGGTGCACATCTGGAGTAAGGCCAAGCTATGTACTTTTTGAACAATACCTAATATACACAAAGCATTTTTTTTAAATAGCCAGTATAACCAGTGAGGAAATCCGGTTAATTTCATTTTCTTTAAAATTCTAACCCTACGCAAAATACGAAACTGTATAACGCCACTTAAACGAATTCTCTTCTAAAACTATCCAAGGTCATAAAAAAGCATGATTTTCAACTCAAATGAAGTAAACGTCTAATTATAGCTTACAAAAAAGACAAAAATCCTGTACGATCTAAAACTTCATAATGTTCAAACAAACTAGACGAGCTAAATATGCAAGCACTTAATGTAAACTAACTGCTTGCTAATTATAACATCCTGGACAATTAAAAGACATTATTATTATTATTATTATTATTATTATTATTATTATTATTATTATTATTATTATTATTATTATTATTATTATTATTATTATTATTATTATTTTTATTAGTACTACTAGTAGTAGTACTAGTAGTATTAGTATTAGTATTAGTGTTATTATTATTATTATTATTATTATCATTATTATCATCATCATCATCATCATCATCATCAAAATGTGAGTCACTGTCATATGATATGTATAATTTTACATTTTGATGATAATTTTTGAAAACTCGTTGTTTGATATTTTACCCGCGATGATTCACAAAAGATTGATCATTCCATTTGGCACATGATATACTTTTATTTCAGATGAGAATTTTATGTCAGATCTTTTATATCTAGGATCAGACTCATCGGTTCTATAACAGAATATGTCTTATAATGAATGTTCAAACGAATATACATGTATGCCCTATCTATCATTCTTTAAATTTAAAGAAATTAGTGCCAGAATGAAACAAAATTCCCCACTTTCAGAGTTGGGCAAAGTACCGTGTAAATATTGACCTTTTTCTGGAATTACGACTCGATGAAAGACACCATGTCATGCAAAGGTACACCCCAGGTGTTCGTATAATATAGGTTGTACCAACATCGAATTTTGTATCTTCAGTTAATACAGTCCAGATCTCTCTCTCTCTCTCTCTCTCTCTCTCTCTCTCTCTCTCTCTCTCTCTCTCTCTCTCTCTCTCTCTCTCTCTCTCTCTCTCAGGTGGGTGAAAACTTAATTTTGAACCTCATAAATAGATAATTACCTACCGGAAATGTATTGATGTGATCATTGTATTGTGTTTGCATCCAACCACGAATGTCTTGAATTCCTCACTTCTAAAATGAAAATATTTGTAAACAAAATTGTGTTTTTCTCTCATATATTATTCAGAGACACACAATATATGACACACCTCTATGTTGCCTCATACCGGATTTTGCCCGCCACCTGAAGATAACACTGCTATACCTTCATCGTGTACGTCTTCCTGCTACCTTTCTCATCGATCTAGAAGATACTATTTTTGCTCGCCTTACAGACTGGGCCAATGATTTTAGTCTATACGCCAGTATAAACCTAAACCTCATAGAGATCACGTAATCATGGGCGGATAAAAATTCTATTTAAAGGAGTTAGATTAAGAAAAGTGGTTCGTTGAACTCAAAATGGCAAGCTTTAACCGCCTGTCACTTAAACGTCTACTATTATATATGAACAGGATCTAGATTGAGGCGATGTTTACAGTGAAACTACCGAACAATGAAAATCGCTTTATTCCGAGGCTTCTAGAATACTATAGGCACTAATTAAACTAATTGTGTTGCTGTGCCGTAAAACACCAAACTAAACCGAATCTGCTGAGATTTGTGTCTCTCCATGCATATAAGCAGCCGTATACGGTATTATCGTCAGGTATTTTCTTATCGCTATGAATTCTTCAACCTGCTGATATCTCTGGTTTGTAAACAGTCGATAATCTTGATACTATAATACATTTGACACGAACAACGTTTAGGACATATTTTTGTGGACTAAGTTTACAGACGTGATAGAGCTTCGTACAGACTAAACGTTCTGGTCTTATACTGAATTTGTATATACGCCAAACATATACATCAGTGATACGGAACGGTGATGGCGTGGCCATCTGTAAAACAGTCAATATAAACCACTACAAATCAGACGACTTTACAAAATATGTGGTTTTGTACTGTGAACTATAGTAAAAAAAAAAAGAAAAAATGAAGACTTCTTTATATAAAGGTAAAAGAGCAAAGTAATGAGAAATAAAACATGTTATTATTTAAATGTTATTTCAAAAAAGGATATAGACACATAGGCGTGGAGGCGTAGCGACAAAATTTCCTTAGGACAAAATTCCTCCAGGAAAAATCCCCTAGGACAAATCCATTTTGTATTGTATTTTATGCTTTGCTGTTTTTGCTTTTTCAAACTAATTATAAGATTCTAAAATTTTATTATAATTAATTGAAAATGAAAATATTCAAATTATCCCCACATCTCTCTCTCTCTCTCTCTCTCTCTCTCTCTCTCTCTCTCTCTCTCTCTCTCTCTCTCTCTCTCTCTCTCTCTCTCTCTCAGGTGGGTGAAAACTTAATTTTGAACCTCATAAATAGATAATTACCTACCGGAAATGTATTGATGTGATCATTGTATTGTGTTTGCATCCAACCACGAATGTCTTGAATTCATCACTTCTAAAATGAAAATATTTGTAAACAAAATTGTGTTTTTCTCTCATATATTATTCAGAGACACACAATATATGACACACCTCTATATTGCCTCATACCGGATTTTGCCCGCCACCTGAAGATAACACTGCTATACCTTCATCGTGTACGTCTTCCTGCTACCTTTCTCATCGATCTAGAAGATACTGTTTTTGCTCGCCTTCCAGACTGGGCCAATGATTTCAGTCTATATGCCAGTATAAACCTAAACCTCATAAGGATCACGTAACCATGGGCGGATAAAAATTCTATTTAAAGGAGTTAGATTAAGAAAAGTGGTTTGTTAAAGTCAGAATGGCAAGCTTTAACTCCTGTCACTAAAACTTCTACTATTATATATGAACAGGATTGAGATTGAGGCGGTGTTTACAGTGAAACTACCGAACAATGAAAATCGCTTTATTCCGAGGCTTCTAGAACACTATAGGCACTAATTAAACTAATTGTGTTGCTGTGCCGTAAAACACCAAACTAAACCGAATCTGCTGAGATTTGTGTCTCTCCATGCATATAAGCAGCTGTACACGGTATTATCGTCAGGTATATCCTTATCGCGATGAATTCATCAACCTGCTGATATCTCTGGTTTTTAAACAGTCGATAATCTTGATACAAGAATACATTTGACACGAGCAACGTTTAGGACATATTTTTGTGGACTAAGTTTACAGACGTGATAGAGCTTCGTACATACTAAACGTTCTGGTCTTATATTGAATTTGTATATACGCCAAACATATACATCAGTGATACGGAACGGTGATGGAGTGGCCATATGTAAAACAGTCAATATAAACCACTACAAATCAGACGATTTTACAAAATATGTGGTTTTGTACAGTGAACTATAGTCAAAAAAAGAAAAAATGAAGACTTCTTTATATAAAGGTAAAAGAGCATAGTAATGAGAAATAAAACATGTTATTTTGTAAATGTTATTTCAAAAAAGGATATAGACACATAGGCGTGGAGGCGTGGAGGCGTAGCGACAAAATTTCCTTAGGACAAAATTCCTCCAGGAAAAATCCCCTAGGACAAATCCATTTTGTATTGTATTTTATGCTTTGCTGTTTTTGCTTTTTTAAACTAATTATAAGGTTCTAAAATTTTATTATAATTAATTGAAAATGAAAATATTAAAAATACCTCTCTCTCTCTCTTTCTTTCTCTCTCTCTCTCTCTCTCTCTCTCTCTCTCTCTCTCTCTCTCTCTATATATATATATATATATATATATATATATATATATATATATATATATATATATATATATATATATATATAAATATAATGTACGCTATATCAATGATATACCACTCGTTGTATAAATGTTTCATTAAAAGAGAACTAGACAAACCTAGTTTCCTTTAAATTCAAAGCTATATACATCTCGTAGAATATCATTGATACTGAGTGTTTTTTTCTGTGTGACTGATTTGCATTTTTAATGTTGCTTTAACAATATTTCAGTCATATCGCTAATAATAAATCTTTGGTATGACTCGGTTGGGTTTCTAACCCATGACTTTCTGCATACGAGGCGGATCCTCTAACCACTACGCCAGAGTAGCGGTCCAGTGATTTGCTAGTATAGGAATATCTAGTGGTATTCGTAACATTGTAGTATACACAAAAAAGTGTCTAGCTACATTTCCATTATTTTGTGCCTTACCATGTCCTAATCTCAGTTTTCTGAATTTATAATTCATGATACCTTGCCCAATTTTTGTATCCTAACTGAATCTGCTAATCACAAATTTTTGGATATCATGAAATGTTTTTGTCACTGAACTTGAAAATTGATCGCTTCCGTTAAATATATTGATATATTTTAGGAGCATCAACCCAAATTGTTAGGACTTCTCTTTACTTTCATACCAAACAACTCCATAAACTACCTGGTATACTCAAAATACATGGTTTGAGCATTCGAATTCCAGTCGGTAACCTTTGCTCAGGTTTATTGTTCCGCTGTGTGTATGTGTTACAGTGTTTTATTTGACTTAAATATTTCATTCCTGTTGCTGTCTTTTACGTTGGACTTATGTATTGACAATACAACGCCATATATTATTTCAAAAAGTATCGGGATAATTACATGCATCATCACAATCAGACTGAGCAAAAGTATCATCCTCTTCGCTGAAATACTGGGTAGCAAAACGTTGTTATCTCTTTATTTTGTTCAAGCAGCTAATTATCTTGGCTCTATGTTAATGTAAAGGGGTAATGCTTTCCGCAAAAATAGTGTATCGACAGTTACATCCCAAATGAATTTATCTAAATGTAGAAGATTATGTAAAATTTCTGCTTAAATTTAATTTTTATTCATCCAAGTGTGAAAAATTCAAAGATTTCTTATTTATATAACAATTATTTTGAATTGTTTATTAACTGTTTCATCTAATAATGGTATATTCACATATGCTGTAGCCAAACGTTCCCCTATACATGAGCGGTTATGACTTATCAGGTGAGGAAAGAATTACCAAAAAAGGAATATAGTGTAAGGAATTCCCGATATGACATAAAATGAACATTGATCATTTGGAAATTAAATAATCTCGAACATAACTCTACGCCTCCAGTCATTAAGTCCTCCAAATAACTTAAATTTTGCACTCGTTGGGAATAATTGCAATAATACTGCATTTCAATACATTTTAATACTGATATTTCGTAATTTTAAGAATCTGTTTTTAACCTAAAACAATCACAAATAGATAATAAGCTCACATGTATATCAAACATATAGTTTGGAAAGAACTCTTTGATTATACATTGCATGTATATAAGATGTTAATTGAGTGATTTTCCCCTTCAGCTTCAATGCTAATCATCTAATACTTATATTCTCTTATCATGATAATTATTTGCATTTGTTATACTTGAAATTTGCTAGTTTCATTTCTTCTTCAGTAGTCGGTAAACCAAAAGTTATAACAAAGAGCTAAACTTTTATACTAAATCATACCCTACAAAGTAGACAGCTTCACTTTTTCCATTTTTCCAAACATTGTCTCAAAGTGAAGTAAAAGTATTTCAAATGTTGGAGATATCTGGGAAAGAAACTATGGCTCCAAAGACCAGCATAGCTAGAAAATAATGCCGGGCAACCATAGTTCTCAATTTGATAGGCCGGACGGACAAATGAAGCTATGTTATTAAAAACATATATTCTTAAAAATTAATTGGAACATTTA
This sequence comes from Potamilus streckersoni, assembly GCA_016746295.1. Classification (NCBI taxonomy): domain Eukaryota; kingdom Metazoa; phylum Mollusca; class Bivalvia; order Unionida; family Unionidae; genus Potamilus; species Potamilus streckersoni. The sequence goes on along the minus strand of JAEAOA010001254.1, from coordinate 1,014,228 downwards.
ACCGTTACATCGGTTATCTGTTATTTACTCACATATAGCATGTACACTATTCACCTCAGTATAATTCGTACTTTTGTTGGAGATCGTTATTGGCAAGAGGCCTTACGGTTGATGACACGGTTGATGAATGCTCATTGTCTACTAATTAACCACCGTCAGTACTAAAATACCAATCCAGGGTAAATCCATAAATAAACAAGGCTCACGAGAGTTTTTCCCTTGGTTTCTTTAATTGTGAGCTTTGCACTCTGAAACACTTAGGTATAGTAGTAATGTCTTGATGGTCGGTTGATGAAAAGTATGTTTCGATTTATTGCATATACCACGTAACAGTTTTCTCTAATTGCTAACTTAGCTAAATGACATAGGCAAGTTTAGAATCGAATCAGTCAGAATTGTTTTTGGCCTGTGGGGCTAGGGTTACCATATAAACACAATTCTAACGTTGCTTCAGATCAAAAGATAACGTGTCGCAATTGTAACAACTCAGATAATCATCAATTATGGATAAAGTTGTGGTCAGGTGTGGCCGAATTGCATGAAAGTTGACGATCAACAAAACCCTTTATCTAAACAAAAGAAGGAAAAAAAACGCACTGAAACCAATACCAAAAGTAGAATGAAAAGGAAAATCGTGGACGTATGTTTCGTATTTTATGAACTGAATTTCCCGAAGACCCGTCTTTTATAATTGTCTCAAACAATTTGAATATATATGCGTGCCCAATTTCTTGCTCTAGCTTGCTGATTTTATGGTATTTTGTATATCAGATCATGAAACACGTAGCTAGACGTTTGTTACATATCTGTCTTATATCATACACTTACCACCTCTGTCTCTGGCTCTCCCTAAAAATATTTCTACCACTGGATTAAATGGGGAACAGAGAAAACCAAACTTCCTACAGCAAACTGAAAGATATGGCTCACCAGTTCTAATTTAACTGTTGTTTTTTTTTGTTGTTGTTGTTGTTGTTGTTTTGTTTTGTTTTTTTTTATTATTAAAAAATACAAATATACACCTTTGTGAGTCAGCTAACTGGGAGTTTAAACTTTTGTGTCGGCTTCCATATGAGTAGATAAAATACTTATTGTGTGCTGCTTAGATATTAGATCTTAACCGACCAGGAGATCAAGATGCCTAATGATTGCTTTGATCTTAAAACTAATTGCAAGCTCATGTGCTTTGTCACCTCGCTTTTATAAGCATCATCCCACACACTTTTAATTTATTGCATTAAATCCTTCTACGTCATTTTCTCCATCTGTAATTTATCAAATACCGTATTTCGAAAAATTGCTTTAAAACTTTTGGAATTTTGTTGGTCTGAGGAATACGTGAATTGTCATAAATCGTCTTATAATAATATGTGAGTATGTCCATCCACTTGAAACTTAATGATCTGTATGAAAAACATAGGAGTAATAATGATGTGAAAAGTTGTGCTGTGATGGTTACATGTACTGAGAATAAAATCCGTATTGGGATGAGAGTGTTTCCAATGGAAAGCACGCCAATGCAAGGGCGCAATTACTTCAAACTTTTATCGCAATGTTTTTACATTGGACCGTCCCTCAGAACCATGAAGCTGGTCTGTCCTTCTCCGTCTTTTACACCTAGGGGATGGGTATTTAAAAGCCAAGTCATAATTTTATTTAGATAAACACGAAATTTCAAAATCAAATTTAATGCGACGTATCTTTATATTCACATTTTTTATTTTTTCCCGATCCGTTTAAAGATTTGTCAGTAACAAATCATTTAACCCGATTCTATAATGATAGCTTATCAACAATAAGTTACCAGTATATATGTATATTTGTGACGATTTTAAAAGTTTTAAAGCTTTGACTGGGGGAGGAGATTATGTCTATTCTTTAATTTCGCTGGGTGATTTTATCCTAGGATGATATTTACCTGAAGGGATTTTGTCCTGATACACAAAAATTATATACACTTACACAGATACTTTATTTTTGTCATTGCAGTAAGATAGTTTTAATCCTTCTTCAGTCATGAAATTTGCTTAACAATCTTTTTATTTTAAAAATTTATCACAAGTAAACATTTATTTTGCATGCACACTTTTTTTGAAAACAAGATAGACGTTCTCATTGTAATAATAAATGTCACCGAAATATAATTATTATTTTCCTTCAAACATGTATTAAATACACGTTGCTCTGATTACCATGCAAAACACTGAGGATAGGAAATGAAATATAATAGCAAAATTGTAAACAAATAGATCAACCTACCTATTTACGTATCTATATTGTCATTAATGATATCAAGCATGGAATCATGAATTCCAGGACATTATCATAATTAAAAAATACCAAAGCAGCTTCAATCAAACGTTTCTACCATGTTGTTATGCTTGAGCATGCAAGGCGTTGCGACTCTGTGTTATTAAAATAAGTAATAGGAATGTTACTTATTAATAGGAACGAGTGAGAAGCAGCAAGTCTTGTCTACTTCAACAAGTATTTTTCCCTATAATACAAAGTAAAAAATATGAGAACTTAAGATATTTTGAATTCAATCTCAAATAATCCTAGAATTATTAACCCAAGTCCTAATAAATAAAGTTCTGAATAACCTTTAGTGATATTCCAAATAATTTCCAACAATGACACTGATAATCTGCCTGTAGTGACTTGTGTTATAATTATGTGGCAAGAGACTTTTGTTTAATCATAATAATACAATCTCAGAATATATCTTTATTTGCATTTCATTTTAAATCTAAGAATGTTATTTTAAATGAACAATTTATATTTCCAGTGAATAAAACATTTGAATAAATTAATTCCAGCTCAAATGACAATTTGGACAAAACAGTGATCTCCAGTAAACAAGATAATATAGTCCTCTACTTGACCGCAGGTCAAAATTAACACTTTCTAAAAAGTTATGACCTAATTGAAAATTTCATTCCGGAAAGTACCAAATCTTTAAGATATAAAACCTTAGTCACAAGTTGAAAGTCTGCTGCTAAATTTATAATAAAGAACATGGTAAACACAATGTCCTTAACTCAGGCAAAAATAATAATCCTTATAGTTAACCCGTACGACTGAGAAAATATTTGCTATGTATTAGATGTTTACATAATTTAACAAAACAATAATTCAGATCAGGAAGAAAATGTACCTAATTTCGAACAAGGTTAAGAGTAATCTGCAATCATCAACAGCATTTAGTCAAATTTTAAAACTAACTAACAAACAATGATAATTAAACTTATGCAACAATGGAATGGATTTTCTACATCAGTCTATTTAGTTCTTATCTCATATCTCGCAATGCAGATTCTATGAGTCATACAATTTTAGGTGATGATGTTACACTCTTAATGACCTAGATTTTGACTGACACAGTTTTCAATCCCAGTAACACGGTTTTATGCCTTGCAGCCTCAGTGAATATACGTGCATTTAAAGGTTAATAAGTCTTGTAATCAGGTTTATCACACTACAGTCAAAAACGAATAATCTAGGTTGGGGCATATAATTCTCTTATTAGCTGCCAAATTTTGGCCTGAAAAAAACCTGATATCATCAATTATCTTGAGCTTCAGACAAGGATTGCACTATAAATTATTTATTTCCAGAATTAAATCCTATTCAATTTCTGTAATTACCCACTATTAAATAGCATTTCAGTTTATAATTCCCTATTTCTCCTAAATATTTCCTTTTAGCTATTTCTAACGAGTTTTTGAAAATAAGTCAGCAAGCATCACCGTTGATGATGTAATTGTTCATGTGTTTTGAGCATTAATCTGTACATAAATCAATTGAATCTCAGCAACTGGCAATGGTTGCATGATTGCCCGACCATAAATATTATTTTAATCTGGATATATGAAGTAACTGTTAGGGTAAGAGGTGCCATTTTTGGGTTGTTTGCGTCATTGAGATCCAGCCACAAAGTCATCGCTCAAAAAAAAGACGGTGATTGTCAGGGAACAATTGCAGATCGATTGTAGTGCATCGGAGTGCAGATATAGATCGTGATGCAAGTAATGCAAGTTACAGATCGATGAAGAAACTTTATAACGTTATCGAACATGTACAAAGCTAACATGATATTTACCTAAACTTCTATGTTGCAATCCTTTAGACAGTCATTTAAATTCGGCATAATAAAAATTAAATCGTGGTCATTTATCGTAGAAGTTCTTTCTAAATCACATGAGTGGTAGTATTGTGCTATTCAGAATAAAATGATTAAACGTCAGCAACAAACGTAACAGAAACCATAGTTGAAAATAACATGTATGTATCAAATTTAAAGATTGTTAAATGACGACGGATATTGATTGCTCGTGCATTCTATGATATGTGTGGAGGAAGATTTTTTTAAAAAAATGCATTCATTCATTTGTAGGGCATTTACAGCATGTTCAGATTGTAATCGTCTAAATATAAACACTGAACCATTTAACCCTTTCCAATTGTTGGTAACTATTGATATATCTAGGTTTAGTTTCTTACGTTAAAATCAGTGGATTTTTTTATTTGAAAACCACTTTCCATCTGACTGACCTTTTGAGTTTTCCTACATTGTAAGAGAAATCTATTTTACTGTTCTCTGCATCTGTTTGCAAATGTATTTTTCAAGTGATTAACACTTTAGTTTCACTAATCTTATTATTTTTGTGAAACATTAAACAACACAGGAATCTTTCTCATTGATATTGATTTTTATTCTTATGTTCTCTATTATAAAGCTACATTCATTCAGACTAAATTAAGAAAGATAAAAGGGGACATCTTTAATAGGCCTAGTCTTTGTTACTTTATATTCGCTTTCATCCGACAATAGGTTTGTTCAGCCAACAATAAATATCGTAAGATGTCATTTACCCGCTAGGCATTGCGATGTCCTCGATATTGTTTTCGGACAAACATAGACACAGCCCTCAGTAAACCTTGTTGTTTTCATCGTATTCAAAGCGATAATATTTGTTTTTCTTTAAAATAATGGTTGCAAAACACTGTTGTTGTGGTATTTGCCGTAGTGACTCTTGATTTATTATTATTATTATTATTATTATTATTATTATTATTATTATTATTATTATTATTATTATTATTATTATTATTATTATTATTATTATTATTATTATTATTATTAAATGAAATCTCTCACCTTGTTGCTATTAGAGTCGGCCAGAGAAAACGTATGTTCTATACCGCCCTCGATCTGGAATAAAAGAATAAAATATTACTGATGTCCTAATGATTAAACTTTACATATCGGTTGACAAGATCTAATGGGGGAATTATATTTTGATTTCTTTTGATAAGCACTACAGAATCATTGATCATACCATTTTTAAAAACTTTGCAGTATTATTTCATTTATTTAACTTCACTATATAGAGATTCTTCATACCAGTTTATTTTTCCTCTTTAATATCTAAATAAAATTTCATGATTATCCCAAGCAATAAAATAATAACTAATTTCCCTACTTCGGTCAATAACATTAAGAAATGTATAAACTCGTTTCAATACATAGCAATAATGACAATTTCTATCTCTATTTACTTGCTAACCAGATTATTCGTGAAATTCTGAAAACCCTAAACCTGACATTTCCTACTTATGAAGTAGCTCTTAATGGCACCTAAACACAATAGTGATAGTTTAATGCCAACAAAGAGTAAACATTGAAAAATGCAAGAATGAAGAATTGCATAAATATCATGGAATATTAACCATTCGAAACAAATAATACAAAAGTTAAAACTTAAATTATCTTAAATGCATGATATTTAACGATGATGGTGACACTCGTAAAATCCTTAAAACATCGGATTAATTGTTTATTTTATACAAACTGCATTCCCTCACAAAGATTTTCTCGTGTAATATGATGGAGATGAATGGGGGAGCGGAAAACGCAAATAAATCCCTTTCTCTCTTATTCTTATCTATAAGAAATTCTTTCAAAAACTGGATCTTGAAATAAAATAAACAGTCCGTGTGGTGTGCACGCATCTTTAATGACAATATTTATAAATTATCATTAACATCTAAATTTTCACGACCACAACATTGCCGTTACATATACCGCTAATGCTTTCGCTTGCATCTAATTATTTTAGCATTGTCAACTTCTTTATTATCGTTATATCTTGATCAGAATCAGCCTCAAGATTCTGTTTGATTTGTTATCAACAACTATAATTTATATACTGATCATTAACTTGTTAGTCGTGCACAATACCCACCCACATTAATAAGCACATACTATGTATATGCTGCATCGAGCTTACACATGTAGGTAATAGATAGTTATATCGGTAAGTAGGTATATAAGTAGATAGTTTTATTGATTGATATTGCAAATGACTGACTTTATATCTTTACTGATTTCTTATGATATTGTTTGCAAATCTTAATATTCTTTGTAAAATACATAATCTTTAGACGTTATTTCATACAACACTAAAATTCCTCCTGATGCCTATTTAAGTGAGAGGAAAACAATTAGGAAAATAAGCAAGGCTCTTTCTATCTCAGTCAGAAGATTTACCATTATTGTGGTTTAAATATTTGAAAGTAAGATCTTTATTGCAGTATTTACGCAGCGTATTTTCACTGCTTTTGGCAAATCCTCAATGCGACTCCAAGGAAAATATCATTTAATAGCTGCACTCAATGCAAATGACACTTTACTAATTGCTTCAAACAGTTCTAAATTCATTTTCAGTTTTACATATTTTTCATGTAAGAAATGACTTGCTGCTTACAGTAAAATGAAAATTCATAAATAAACAAAGGTGAGTTGCTAAACATTTTCCAAACTCGATGACTCACTGCACAAATAGTTTAGGGTGTGTACCTCCTTCTTAGTGCATGCGGAACATACTGATCGAAAGCTTGTAAGAAATTAATCACGTTGAGGCCCAGATGCAAACTTTGTACCAGGATCAAAATGAATCCGTGGTGCAAATTATATCAAGAGTTATGAGTTTTCAATATCATTGCTAACATAATTTTCTGAATGCATTGAAACTTTGTCAGACCCTGAAGTCGTGGTTAGTGTTATATATTTGTACTTTCAACTTTGAAATTCACCTGTACAAAAGGAAACCCAAACAAAAATAAAAATAGACAGGTTTTATAGGTGTCATTTATTATAACAGCAACTTGAGCCACTTATTTTAAATGTATCAAGTCCGGCGTTTTCTGTAGAAAAGACTTCGAGATAGACGGTTGAGATAGGACTTGCACTGTGCAGTATCCACTGTGTAGTATAAATATATAAGGCTTGTGCTTTTGTTTAAAGGTCCAAGTTCCTGGGATATTACATAGCCAGAGTTCGTGTTCACTCTTATTCCCAATAAATTATGTAACCAACATCTCTTCAGTTTGTGAAATGCCGGTCTTAGGTTTTAAAAAAAATACTACCTTAATTCATCAACCACCACAAAATATTGTGACTGCATTATACTCTGGTACTAGATAAATTACGTTACCTGTGCGCTGTTTAATCGGTATAATTTATCTTACATACATACATACATACATACATACATACATACATACATACATACATACATACATACATACATACATACATACATACATACATACATACATACATACATACATACATACATACATGCATGCATGCATGCATGCATGCATGCATGCATGCATACACACACACACACATACATACATATATACATACATACATACATACATACATACATACATACATACATACATACATACATACATACATACATACATACATACATACATACATACATACATACATACATACATACATACATACATACATACATACATACATACATACATACATACATACATACATACATACATACATACATACATACATACATGCATGCATGCATGCATGCATGCATGCATGCATGCATGCATGCATGCACGCACGCACACACACACACACACACACACATATACATACATACATACATACATACATACATACATACATACATACATACATACATACATACATACATACATACATACATACATACATACATACATACATACATACATACATACATACATACATACATACATACATACATACATACATACATACATACATACATACATACATACATACATACATACATACAATCATACATACAATCATACATACAATCATACATACATACATACATACATACATACATACATACATACATACATACATACATACATACATACATACATGTCAGCTTTTAGATATGATGACATTGTAAAGTATCATATTTGGCAACTGCGTCATATACATAATATAAGAGCTTGCTTAATCGTCATCGTAAACTATTCCAATTTTAAAATGGTTTTGTTTACGAAATGAATGATGCGTGTCGTTCGTCACGTGATACGCATCGTCTTACATTTGTGCTCTTTGATTTTATAACTTTTGAAACTTAAGTCTTGTTCTGGTCGTCACACTCCAACACTTGCTCAAGCTTCTTTTAACATTTATGCATTTCTTTTATTTATTTATGTTTTCGCGATAACTGGCTGATTGAAGATCAGGAAATGTTTGTTGAAAATCTCAACAAGATAATCAATATATATATATATATATATATATATATATATATATATATATATATATAGAGAGAGAGAGAGAGAGAGAGAGAGAGAGAGAGAGAGAGAGAGAGAGAGAGAGAGATAGATAGATAGATAGATAGATAGATAGATAGATAGATAGATAGATAGATAGATAGATAGATAGATAGATAGATAGATAGATAGATAGATAGATAGATAGATATAAACGTACTTATAGAGTTTTGACTTCACTTAAAACACATTTTAATGCCATGAAATTAAATGATGTCGAACTTCTGTCTAACCCACCAGCTTGTCCGTTTTGTCTGCAATTGTATTTCATTATAAACAACATCCTGGAAATTCATCCACATCATTTCGTAAGTATAAGCACAGGCATTATGGGAAAGAGGGGAGGAGATATTCACTTTCTCTCCATGGCAACTAATCGTGTGGTCAGATGTTCTTTTAACCGTGCTTCATATATAGAGTTAAAAACAAATCCATCATATGGTGATCCCTTACGAAAATGTTCAGCTACCTAATCATATGTATTCCACGGATTGCTTGGTTAGTAGTTTTATATCTTTAATCATTATATTTGTCCTGCAGAGAGAGAGAGAGAGAGAGAGAGAGAGAGAGAGAGAGAGAGAGAGAGAGAGAGAGAGAGAGAGAGAGAGAGAGAGAGAGAGAGAGAGAGAGAGATGGTAAAATCTAGATAGATTTATCAACTAGAACAGTGACTGTGACATACGGGCCGTGAACATTTTTGACTTGTTAAACATTTTAAGAGTATGTTTCTTAAAAGATGTCATGGGATGAAATCTGTCAATAGCAAAGAGGTATTTTCGAGTCAAGAACACTCATCTGAGTATGTTAACTCATGGGACTACATACGTAGAATTATGACTGTGATTTGCCTTCCACACTAATGGTGCAAACAGCTTACATGAGTAAAATATTGTGTCGAAACCTATTTTATTAGCTTTACTGAATCAATCCATACTATGACAAAGTAAAATATTTGAAGTCCAGTGATTGAATAAAATAAAATAATACAAGTTGTATTTATATAGGATTTTACCTTGAATCAGCAGTGAATACTTACCCTGAGATATATATTAGGCCTATATGATGATTTTCTTACCAAGCCACGAATACCTTAAATTCCTCGATTTAATTTACATGTATTTTGAAAACAAATATTTTTGAGGGTCTGTCTGTCTTTCCTCCTTCGCTACTTTTCAGAGTTTAACAATACTCATGTCGCCATTTTCCAACATAATTAGACTTTGCCCGCCACCGTCTGATGACACAAGCACACACTCGCTTAATACGCATTTGTGCTACCAATCTCATCGATTTAGTTTCTAGTTCGCTTATCAGACTTGGGCCAATAATTTCCGTGTATCATTGGCATAGACCAAGACCAATCAGAACATAATATTAAAAGGGGCGCGTACAACACATTTTATCCAAAATTGATAAGATTATGTGACGGGAGTGGCTGATTTAACTTAAATTAGAAACTTATAAACTTTGTCACTAAAATGTATGCTTTTATAGTTAGAAAAGGTTTGGGGAAACTTGTAAATTCCCGAACAAGTATTTGATTTGCTACTATGTAACTTTGTATTATTCCAAAGTAAAATGAACCCAAATAAGGTGAACCGTATCAACTGGCTGGTTATTTATTTATGTGGCTTGTATGGTCCGCATATATGTCAACATGACCAATATGTAAGTGTATACGGTGGCTTATAGCCAGGTGTGTTCCTATCGCCATGGTTTACTCAAACTGCTGATATCGCTGCTTGTCAAATAGTCGATAAATTTGATCCAAGAGTACATTTAACTTTGGGAGATTTCAGGACACATGTTTTCCATGCACTATGCTCGCAGATATAAAACCAGCTAATGCTGAACTTGGTAGAGACAAACGTTTTGGCTTTCACAAAAAGTGTAGACATGTCGATATCAATCAGTGACAAAGAACCAGGATTTTGTAAGTAGCTGTGTCTTACATCACGTCGGACACAAAAGTGGCTGTGTACTACCAATGATTTGTTTTTTAAATATTGGATTTGTTTACAGGAGACCACTGGTAATTTAAAGTGCAGAATAGTTTTGATACAAAAAAAAAAGAAAAACAAAAGAAGACAAGAAAAGAAAATGCATGGGCATAAGATTATTAATGGTATGGTTAGGTTCCCAGGATAGTCGATCAACTAGTTTTACACAAAGCGATGAATGCATCTCTCTCTCTCTCTCTCTCTCTCTCTCTCTCTCTCTCTCTCTTCTCACCCTCCTCTCTCTCTCTCACGCTTCTCTCTCTCTCTCCTCCTCCCCTCTCTCTCCGTTCTCACCTCGCTCCACTCTCTCTCTCTCTCTCTCTCACTATCGAGCTTACCGCAAAACTGACAATTATTATATGTAATTATGTAACAGAATCTCTCAGGTAATGTTATATGAGTATTGAACATGACATGAAGATATCGAAAAAGTTGAATATGAAGAAATTATTCAATAATAAGAACATCTGCCATACGTTTGGGACACAAAGTAGTAGAGGAAAACCAGGTTTTCACACACTATAGTTATATTTATTACCCCTCCAAACAAGTAAGGAAATTCTAGTTCAGCTAAAATTATCCACCACCCCACCCTCAATTTTCAAGAATATGAAACAGGGTTTTGACTCACCCTCCCCCACCTCTTTTTTTCCCCTACTACTACTAGTAAAAAGGTATTTTGTAACCAAACAAAAAACAGTGTTGGAATCGTCGATTAGCTCCTTTACACAAGGTGACTAATTTTTTGTTGAGAACAGCGCATGTGTGGAATACAATTAATCTAAAGACTGGGCAAAAACGGTGCTTTTTACCACAAGATAACAGATGAAAATTAAACTGTGTATTAGATCCTGTCTTCAGTTAACAAGGTGGAAATAAAATAGCATCTACAGCCATGAAAATGATATTTATTTTAGTTATATTATATCTTAAGTTTAGATAAAATTTACGTTACTCATATTTTTTGATATTTTGTTTTTCATACTTGCTAACCCTCTATGTGTAAATGTCTGTTACATATTTCAATAATACGAAATGCCACGTAATAAAGCATCCATATTATATTTAACTCCTCGTAGGTAAGACCATCTGATCAAGTATTTTCTTGAAGTTTTTAATTGATGTAAACCAACCATGCTTTTTTATCAAAAGTCTTGGTTCTACTTTTTACACTGCCGCTGTAAGTGAAACACCAATAGGAGATAAATTACAAAAAGGGATTTAAAGATATCCCACTAGGGAAATTATACCGGAACTGGTCATTAAACAATGGTAGATATGATTATTACTCGAAGGATCTTGTTGTAGATTTGTAACATATTTTTTAACACAACCAATGGTTTTTTGTGAATATATTTATAATATTGTATTAGTGTGGTCTACATCTTGTTCTGCAATAATATCTTTGAAATAAGATTTAAAATCAACTATACTTCTTTTCAATTATAATATATTACGATAGTTATTGGGGATAAGAGGAAAGGGGAATTTTTGTTCAACAAATTCCAAACACCAATGAAAATCGGCCCTAACTACTGGAAATTGTATCAACATTCATTGCAAATTCTTTTTCAAATTTTAGTTTATAATATAATTACAGTTCGAGGAAGACCTATTAAAATTATGAATGAAGATGATGTGGTAAATATAAGGGGACGAAAATTTACAGGCTAATCACTGACAATCTATAATACCAGTAACTTCTGCAGTGTATTTGATAGAATTATTTGCCTCATCCAGTACTAACCCAGATGCAACAGGATATACACAATATTTTTAATCTGTTTGTGAGGAATTTTAATCATACTTCGTTTTCTCAGCATATTCGGGAATTCACTAATATAATCATTGAGTTTTTGTTAATACAAAATTTGTGTTAATAATTAGCGAGTGTAATGCTAACATTTGATGGATTCCAAAAAATTCATCTCTAATTTGTTTATGTTTCTGCGAAGAAAACTTAAAAATGTGTCACGTTAACTGGTAAAATCAGTTTTGAGCGCTGTGATTTCATTAGTAATTGAAGCGTCCCAATCATTTGACTATTTTTAGTGACAGCATCCCCATCCTCAGTTGGGTTTTCCAAGATCTGTAATCTTGTTTTGTCATAAACAATATTCCCACTTGATCTCGTACAACTACATCTCAGTTTTTAACGTTACTCGTAGTTAATCGTCCCTCTTTGTCCTGGAAAATGAACGACTTCATCTGGGATCTACGCTGTAAGAATTAGTAAATTATTGATTTCATTTTGACCGATCAAGAGTTGCATATTTGGACGAATTCACTTGTGGAAATCTCCTAATAATTGTTCCAAAAATTTTTATAATAACTCATATTTACTGTCCTAGATAAAATTATCAACACTAGTTTAATCATTATTACTACAAAATGCAAAATCGTCGATACTAAACTTTGATACAGAGAACTAGTGAAGCATCAAAACATAACAATGACTTCCTGATTGTCATTATCTTAATGTTGGGCGAACTGGATCGGGGGAAACAATTTTTGCTTATGAACCTTCATTTTCTGGTGATAATTTAACTACATAAGTTTATAGATACACAATCAATCCACAGCAAGATAATAGGTTATTAATGAGTATATAATTGATATTTAACAAGCTTCGTATATCTAAACTGTGAAGATTTTTTTATAATTAGGCACCAGAAGATCTTATTCCAGTTAATCAACTTGATGCAGATGCTCCAACATAAGATAGTAGTTTTTGATGATATTCCGAAAAGTTACTAAACAACATGAATGAACAAAAAAAGATCATAATTTCTCACTGTCACGAACAAACATGTAATTCCGTTTATCTCGCACAAGGTTTTATAATGAATACAAGTTTATTAGCGAAATCACGGGTTTTTTATTTATTTCCAGGATTGGATAATGAGACGTTAGAAAGGTCCTATTGCAAGCGAGCATTAATGCGGTGGGCGAAACAAAAGATAAGTTTGAATTGAACTGTATACCGTAACTGCTACAAAAGAAATACCACTTTTTCTTGTTTGATAAACTAATACAAATGAATCCAACTAAAATGTTTCGCTGTGTATTAACAGTTACGACGGGACAGTAAGCGTTTCAATTTTATAAAATTTATAATTATAATAATGGACTGGGAATGTTACGACAAGATACAGACAACACATAGAAGATCTAAAAAAACTTGCTCAATCCTCAGCATCACTTAAGCAAAAAGAAGAATACAAAAGCGCGACTGGGCAAATAACGCTACAAAGCAACAGCACATTTTGTTTAAAACCGGTTACTGAAGCATTATTAGGTAAACAACCTTGAAACTAAACCACTGTTAGACGAAGAACTTAAACACACTATGCAGGAAAAAGGTTTCGCGTTAATTGTTTAAAAACATGCCATAAGCACTGCTGCAAAACTTGTTAAACCAGATCCTGAGAAAAAAAAGAAAAAATTAATTGAGGCAAACTAACACGCAAATATGCTGATCCTGCTGCTAGACAAGCTGAAACAGATCGATTGATAAACAATCCGCTGGAACTTGACGAAGATTAGCAGAGTTAACTACGCAAGAAATAACAAATATTATACAAGATTTTATCAGGGAGATATAAAAGATATCAAAGATGAGCAACAAAGAGTATGTGAGCTTACTGTAAGTTTATGAATTGTAGATCAAAGACTTTATTTTAACAAAAAGAGCACATTGATGAGAGAAAACCAGGTATGAATAAGATGATTTTTTAAACAAAAAAATAAATAGATATTGATGATATAAACAAGTGGACTAATGTAAAATATCAAGAATTACTCGATAGATTAAAAATATTTAATGAACTCTCTTGTTTGGGATTTACTGCTAAAGAAAATAAACACGGTTGCAGAAATTGATAATATATTCCTTTATGAAAGAATGAGAAACGGTGTTTTATTGCCTCACTTTTTAAAAACAGCAAAAGTAGTTAGTAACCAAAAGGTTTTGGTAGAGGGTCTTGATTTTAGAAGGAAGCTTTTTACTTCAGATAAATCTCGTGTAAAAAAATATAGAAAAAAAAAACAGAACGGTGTAAAAGTTTTTACTTCAACTACTGAAATGATAGTTAATAATGTTATATCGTCAAAGAAGCTGGGAATGATATGTTAACTTGATAATGAAATTATTGACATACTTGATCATCTAAGATCGAGTGAATTATTAACATCTGACGAATACGAAAACTTACACCGCGACTTAATCGGGGCGCACTTAAGTTTGTAAAATGATATAATAAAAGGAATGCAAACAACATTATTACTAAACTCTAGTGAGTCTGCAGAAATAGCGCAAATTTTTCAGTAAATTATATTCCACCTATAGAACTAGATCCTGCAAAACAATATGAAATTGGATTAAATTCTTGTACTTGCTGGAATGCTATAACAAACGTGAAAAATGATGTTAACGATGAAATGTATTTTACTATGATTACAACAACTCCAATATCTACAACAAAAAATAAAAATTCCGCAAGGAGCTTAAAATATTGAAGATCTAAACAAGACGATCAAAGAGCTCATAACAAAAGCTAACGGTGTGGCTGATAATTTTGAATTAGCACAAATTATAACACATTGCGAACTAGGATAACTTTGAAAAATATAGCAATCAATCTTGAACCAAGAGAAAGAAGTTTGCACAACTGTTAGGATTTACTGAAAAACTTACACTGCACTTGATCAGCCTATTACATATGACATGAACTGCCAGCAAATAACAGAAGTAAATACAATATTAGTAAATTGCTCTACTGCTTTCTGCTCTTTATACATCAAAAGTAGCAAAGGTCAAACGAATTACAGTTTCTCACCAGAAGTCCCGCCAGGTTCTCTCATGCAAATAACTCCACGACATATTATATATTATCCTTTAAACGTTGAAGATCAAATATCAGTATAAGGATGAGTTGACAGATCAATCCGGAAAACAGTTACATGTTACAAATCAAATTGTAACTTATAATTACCACCCACCCCACCAAAATAAAAAATTATGAAACATCAAATATAATGAAACAAAGAAAAAAAGTTTATCGAAGAAAAATAGTAAGATTTTTTGGAAATAAATTCAATAA
Organism: Potamilus streckersoni; assembly: GCA_016746295.1. Classification (NCBI taxonomy): domain Eukaryota; kingdom Metazoa; phylum Mollusca; class Bivalvia; order Unionida; family Unionidae; genus Potamilus; species Potamilus streckersoni. The sequence continues at coordinate 998,462 of JAEAOA010001254.1, read as the reverse complement.
AGTTATTAAAAATATTCCAACCTAGCGCGTAAAGTTGCACCAATTGCTATTGACGCTGGTAAAGCTTTTGCAACTGGGGCTGCATCTGCCGCTGGGACTGCGGTGGGACAAAAATAGCTAATAAAATAAAAGGAGATCCACCGACTGCATCTGAAATAAAACAAGCTATCTCCAGAAATCGCTCCAACAAAAGAAACTCAAAAAGTTGAATAACAACAACAAAAAAATTATTATCACCAAAGGGCGAGCAGATCATACAAAAATTAATATCTAAAGTAACAATGCCGCAATAAAATTTTTATATAATCTAATAAAACTAAAATGTTCTTTAAAAATTAATCTCGACTTAACAGAAACTTATGACATCGACAACGATGTGACAAATTCGAGTTTGTGAGTACCTTGATGAAAATTCTAACAACCAAATAAAACTAGGTATTAGAACCTTTAACACCAGGAGACGAAGATGTATTTCTACTGCCACATAAGGCTATGTTAGAAGTTCGTGGTTCAGATTATGACAGTAGCCAATCCACCTGCTGCATTTGCAGTTGGAACAGAAGTAGCTCTTATAAAAACGGTGGGGTGTTTATTATACAAAAGTCTAGATATCAACTGGCAATCAAACTGTAAAGATATTTCAAGTCATCTACAAGTTGCAAGTCAACAATTTTAAAATTTTTTTAATTTTCCGACGATACTCGAGATCAACTGCAACTAATATGATGTGGTTTAAAGATACTGGACGGGTATAGCTGAATCAACAGAATTTTAAAGAGAGGCGCTATAGTACATGGAGCTAATGCTGATGAAAAATACTGTAATTGTAGAGGAGAAATTTTCTCATTGCTAATGCTGCTGCACTAGATATATGTCGCACCTGCTGCAGATGCTAATGCAAACGCTACAAAGAGTTTCTTACAGCAGCTTTTAATAATCTAAATATAACGCCACCACTGCAGAGCACGGCAACGGTACTGCAATTTAATTACTTCTTAACACACTTGATGTGAGAAATCCACGCTTATAACGAAGGTTTTGCTAGGCGAAGAAAACTTGCAGCAGGATCACGTCAAATTACAATGATGCTTCCGCTAAGCACAATTTTCGCTTTTGTCGCGATTATGATAAAGTATTTCGTGGAGTAAAACATACACTTATTTTAGATCGAGCAGACCAAAACGATTGCTTGATTAGATATGGATGGGCTGATGTACAGTTTTATAATAAACAAACTCGCTTTGTGGATGCCACGTATAACACCATCAATCACTAAAATGTCAAATTAAATAGTACGCTTGATAAGCTTACGAACAGAATTTACTTTAAGCAGCATAAGGTATATCAGACAGCAGGTTCCAAATACTACTGACTACACATGGAGGGTCACAAACAACATCAAGCGAACAACTGCCGAGAGAAATATTTGTCGTATTTCAACAGCACGCTCGACGAGGAAACCAACAACAAAATAATGCAGTATTGGACCACGCTGATGTCAGACGAATATACACTAGATTAAATTCAAGCAATAACCAGAACCGAGCTATCGAGTTTGCAATTTTGCTGATGATGTTAATAAAAATATTTCTCGACCGTACATCGTACCTGCTTGACGCAATGCAAAAATATCAAGATGTAGAAGATGGAACTCAAATATCAGCAGAGGAATTTCTTACGCTTTATCCTATATTTCATTTTGATGTTAGTAAACATAACGAGCGAGCTGTAGACAGCACAGCGGATATTGAAATTACCTGGACACTTGGGGGCGGTTCCAGTAGCGCCGTTATACGTATACGCATTAGTGATAGTGATAGATTATCACGGTAGATTCTATTGGAGGTAAAATGACAGTTCAAGTTTAATCTACAGTTGTTATAAAATGGCAAGGTATATTGTAAAAAGAAGTGTATTTGACTACTGATGGTCAGGTTAAAAAATTAGTAGCTGCTATTGCAAAGCGAGAACAGGTATCATTAAAATCAATCCTAATATTTCTGATGGTGTATTTTTAAAAAAATTAATGCTAACAAAAAATCAAGTAAAAAAGTATGATCGTTAAAAAAACTTTGTTTTAAATTTGAGTGCTGCACAAACGACAGCGATGGCAAAAGAAGGTGGTTTTTCTTGGTCCGGCATTATCAGTATTAACTAGTACAATAATACCTAAACTTTTACCAGTCTTAGGCACATTAGGAATAGCAGCAGCGTCTGGAGCAATATCTGGCGCAACGGAGAAAGCAGTCAAGGTAATGGTATCATTCGTGGAAGTGGAATAAAAAATTGTAAATTTTATGTAAATAATATATTATAATGCCACAAAGAAAAAGAAATCACCAACAACAAAAAAAAAGAAAACAACAAAAACAAAATAACCAACACCAAAGTGCAAATGCATATGCAATCAAACAAAACAAGGAGGAATTATTCCGTTCGCTCCACTTTTGGCGGGACTAGCGGGAAAGTCTGCTGCCAAATCTTTTAGGAATCGGACGTGGTCTAACATTACCAGGAACTCGTCGACCCCGTTGAGTAATTTTGATATCATTGATAAGTTAAAGCAGTTCCTGGATTTCACGGAGTTTATTCTAAAGATGAGCTCTCAGCAATAAAATCACCATCTGCTGTAAGTTCATGTGTTATTAATATACAAGATTTCAATGACGGATCCGGCACGCATGGGTAGCAGTTTATAATAATAATTATTCGACTCGTTTGGACTTCCTCCAAGCGAGGTAATAAAAAGTATATGAACAAAAAATTTAAAAAGAATATATTATTCGTCAAATCAACTCCAACCTGTTGGAACGTCTGCTTGCGGATATTATTGTATTATGTTTATCCGACAGATGAGCATAAATCTTAACCTTTTAAAATTTATTTTACATTTTGATAAGCAACCTTCTCACGCTAATGATGAGATCGCAATTAATTTTATCTAAACTTACAAGTATAATAATGTCAACATACTGTCTCAAGTGTAAAACTAAAACAGAAAATATTAATGAAACAACAGAAAAAACAAAAAACAACAGGATAATATTAAAAAGTATTTGCAATCTGTGGAAAAGAAAAAATACATTTTTAAAGAAAACGTCCCCAGCGATAGTATCTCCAGCGACGTCGCTAGGATCTGGTTATCCTAATATATTTTAGTCGACGACTAAAAATATAGAATGATATGCAACTGTGATTCTGACAGAGATTTGTTATTGAGCAAAATAAAATTGTCGCATACTGTCAATTTTGTAACAACAGAGATTCAAAATAATAGGTCAGGTATAGATATACATAAACTAATTGGAAAATTACCAAAACCAAAAGGCGGTTGGACATTGCCAGGCATCGGTATACTGGTCCATGGAATCCGCTACATCAACAACTAGATGAAAAACGACAATCCATTGCCAGGACAAGAGCCTTACAATCAAGTGGATGCAATAGCAATGCGTCATGATATCTGTTATCGTGATCATGAAAACTCAAATTAGATTGTGATAAAGTAATGTTAGACGAATTACGTGATATGAAGCCAACAAATCTACGAGAACGTTTTGATAGAAAATTTGTTCAGGGAATAATTGGAGCAAAATATAAACTTGGACTCGGAGAGTCTCGTCAATCACCTCACGATCGGGAAATAAAGTATACGATGATCTTGCAGTCGAACTACACAGAACAAAAAAAAAAAGTTCCAACGACGTAAAGTTGTCGCTAATGGTGTAGATGATATCTGGGCAATAGATTTGGTGGATGTATCCAATCTAGCTCAGTTTAAAACGTTGGCGCTGATGGCGCTCCAAAAAGGTATTTGTTTAATGTTATAGACGTTTTTAGCAAATACGCTTTCAGTGTACCTGTTTCAGATAAGACAGGAACTTCAATGACCGATGCGCTAAAGCAATAAAAACGAGTACAGAAAGAAAACCAAACAAAATCTGGACTGATCACGGATCTGAGTTTTTTAACAAAAAGTTGAACAGTTTCTAGAACAAAATAATATTAAAAAAATACGTTACAGGAAACGAAGTAAAAGCGAATTTGTTGTTGAGAGATTTAATCGCACGCTAAAACGAAAAATACACAAACATATGACAGCTAAAAACACCAACAGGTACATCGATGACCTTTCTCAAATCGTAAGCGAATATAATAACACGAAACATCGAACCATCAAAATGACACCTAAAAAAGCTTTTAAAAATCCAATATTAGCAAATGAAAACATGTACCGCAGACATAAATTTAAGGTTGGTGATAAAGTTAGAATTTCTTTGATGAAAAAGGTATTTGCAAAAGGATTTACTCCGAACTGAGCGAAGAAGTATTTTGTGGTTGATAAGGTACTTTTAACATTACCTGTAACATATGTTTTAAAAGATCTGGCGAGGGGGAACCGATTGTAGGTAGTTTTTATGAACAAGAACTACAGAAAACTGATCAGGATGTTTTTGTTATCGAGAAAGTGATTAAAAAAAGGGGATAAAAGTTTAGTCAAAATGGCGTGGTATAGTGATAATTTTAACAGTTGGATCCCAACCAAGCAATTATATATAATGCTATTATAAATTAACTCATACTTTTGTTTGACAGATTTACATTTTACTGGTTTACATAATGATATTAGATACTGCTTACGATCGTTAGAGATCGTCATTAGATTAAAAATCTTGACAAATATGAAATCGAATTTGATATTTTTCTGTCGCCTGGGATTTGATATTTAAAAAAAGGTTTGATTAACTGCCAGAACAGTTGTTGTACGGCAACGGTAAAATTAAAATTTAATTATTTGCTTAGCAATGTGATACTTGACATTATTACCGTTTAGTTGTTGATCTGCTGTAATTAGATCTGTCAGCAACAGTGACTATTTCACCATCATCATCAGATTCATTGTTATACAAAATATCATCTTCACTATAACCAACAGATTTGTCTACGAAATCTTTGGAAATGTAATACTATGCGTGACCTCATCACTGACGACCTTATCGCTGACGACCTTATCACTAGTATCTTCTTCGTAGAGTTCAGCGAGTCGTTTCATCAAGTCCATTATTATAATATATTTTTATCTAATTTATTATTATAAGATGACCGATGAGATAAAATATCACCAAAAAGTTAATATAGTAAATTATAACGAACTAGCCGAAGCGGTAAGAAAATGTTTGTTGGGTTATAGTGTTGATGTTATTGTAATGCAAGGTGATTCTCATAAAATATTACTAACAGAAGCAGAAAAAGATAAAATTAATGAAAATGTAGTAACAACGTTAAAATTTAATCACGATGATATCATAGCATTTGCTCATCATTGCTTGACTAAAACCGAGCTATCAAATATCATATCTAAAACCAATCCTAGCATCGTATTCTCTTGAAAAAGTTGATTTTGTTGCTCCATCAGCTATAATTTTTTACGACTGCGGGATTTATCTTATAATATTTCGCCGCAGCTGAAATCGATTTGAATTCGATCTCCTCATCCGTTTCGAGGTTTTTTGAAATAACAGGTTTTATTGGGCATCTAAAATTAATACCATTACTATTTTTTCCTTTTCTCACATTTCCTGTTGCGTTACTATCTCCAGATTTCCAATCGATTATCAGTTTGTATATTATTGATGTGATTAATAACAAGACCATTGGGTATAGATCCATTGAACACCTCATAAACAAACCTATGACCAAGATAACGAACTTGATTTGTTGATGTTCCTCTAACAGTTACCCTGATATATCCCATATTGCTAATAGTACTAAGAACTTTTTTTAGTTTTTCTATTTCTAATAATACCGCGATCGTTAGCCTCATATAAATCAAATACTGGGTGCGGCTGAAACTCATCTTGTAAGGATAAATTTTCAATATTATCATCAGTGACTTTACCATTATAATGATATACACGCTGTCCCTCTGGAATATCATCGCAAAACAACGTGTAAATAAAATCTTTTCTAAACATTGTAATCCTCTCGGCATTATCTCCCTTTACACTAATATTATAACCCGTTGACGTTAATTTGCCAACAGGTATTCTAGTTTTAATGTTAATAACCGAACCAATTACATTTTCCAGCGTATAAGTTATACTTTGGGTGAATTTGATAAATCTCTTGCTCACGTGCGCTTGTCAGACATTTACTGTCATTATATTATAGGTAATATTAATTTTTAATCTCTAATTGATTTTAGCGCATGCGCAGTGTGAGATAAAGTTAATTTTGGGTGAACTTGTTTATATATTTTCTTGCTCACATGTTTTGTTAATTTGCTGTCCTTATATTATTATAGGTGATTTTTTTTATCTCTAATTGATTTTTAGCGCATGCGCAGTGTGAGTTAAAGTTATGTTTTGGGTGAACTTGATATGCTTCTTGCTCACATGTGTTTGTTAGATTTGCTGTCATTATATTATAGGAGATATTTTTTATCTCTAATTGATTTTTAGCGCATGCGCAGTGTGAAAAAATTATCAATTAGATATTACATTATAGTATAATAATGTTAAAATTGCGTGATATAGCTAAGAGAAGCTTTATGGGAGAACCTAATAAAATAGCGACTGCTTTTGCAGGTTTTGATAATAGTTATATCACGTTTGATAATCAAATTGTTTTAGTAAATTTTACTGCAACTAATCTTTACCACCTATTACAGACAATTGTAAAACGTGAGCTCGAAAAAAACAAAAGTATCAGATTATTTGTGCAATATCATGTTATATTTTCAAAGTTAGTTATAACGGAAGAATTAACTAACAAGGAAATTGCAGAACCTTATATGAAAACGCAAAATCAAGACGTGTTTTGCTTGGGACTGATCTGTTATCACTATCTGATGAAATACACCAAGAAATTTGGAAAAAAAATAGAGGAATTTAGTCAATTAGGTTCGGGTTGGAAGGTTGAAATGATCAAAGAATATTGTTTCACACGATGAAATATAATGTATTACGAGGTAGTTCATATACGTCGACCTGCCACCAAAAATAAAAAGTAAAAGATGTTGTAAACACATCAAAAACGTAGATAACAAATGTTTCCAATGGGCTGTTCTTTCCGCACTATTTCCAGCAGAAAAAAACGCTACTCGTGTTGAAAGGTATATCAGTCATGTGTCTAGATTAAATTTTAAAGATATTAACTTTCCAGTGGCAGAAAAATCAAATACCAAAATTTGAAAAGCAGAATAATGTTTCAATTAACGTTTTCGGACTAGATGAAAAGAGGACGTATATCCGAGATATATTTCAGAAAAAGCTTCACAATCAACTATAAATTTACTGTACTACAAAAATCATTATGTTTGGATTAAAAACTTTAACGGACTAGTGGTAGACAGTACAATAAGGATAAGAACAAAAAGTTCTTTTTTTACCGCTGCTTGCATGGCTTGTACAAACAATGAAACATTACAAAAGCATTTGCAGTACTGTAGTGATGTGCAAAGAATAACAATGCCATCTAAAAAAGATAGTGTGTTACAGTTTGTCCATCATAATCACAAAACTAAAAATTCCTTTCGTCATATACGCTGATTTCGAATGCCTACTTCAACCTGTACTTGGTGTAGAAAATAATCCTAATCAATCGAGTACAAGAAAAGTTCAAATTCATGTTTCCGTGTGGAGTAGCGTATAAGGTAGTTTGTTGTACTGATTCTAGATTATCTAAATCAATCAAATTATATCGTGGTAAAAATCCAGCTGTTTGGCTTCTCAAGCAGTTGATTAATGAAGTTGATAATATATTTACTCATTTGAAAAAAGTAACGCCAATGTTAAAATTAACACCTCAACAAGAATCCAATCACGAGCAAGCAGAAATTTGTCATATTTGTGAAAAGCTTTTGACGATGATAAAAAAGTACATGACCATTGTCATTTGACTGGACAGTATCGTGGAGCGGCTCATAATCAGTGTAATTTAAAATTTCATGCTCCAGATTTTATTCCGGTTATTCTTCACAATTTTCGAGGATATGATAGCCATATGTTATAGTAGAAGCTTTTGGATCCTGAGATAAAAGCTCATCTAAAACTCGATAACGTCATCAAATGCATCCCAAATAATTTTGAAAAGTACATGTCAGTTACGCTAGGTAAATTACGTTTTATTGACAGCCTGCAGTTTATGGCAGCCTCGTTAGATGAGTTAGTGAAGGTTGTAGTAAATTTGATAACCTAAGAACTGTTTTGGAGATAAATTTAATCTACTAGCTAAAAAAGGAGTTTTTCCATATGAATACCTCGACGATTGGAGTAAATTTGATGAAATATCTTTACCTGACAAAGACAAATTTACTCACAACTTAAAAACGAAAATATAACCGATGACGAGTACAGGTATGCACAAGATATCTGGAAAGAGTTTGATTGTAAGACTTTTGGTGATTATCACGAATTGTAATTGAAAACTGACGTGTTATATTAGCAGATGTTTTTGAAAGTTTTCGTGAAGTGAGTTATAATAATTATGGACTAGATCCTTGCTGTATTATTCTGCCCCTGGGTTGTCATGGATGCTTTGCTAAAGTTTAGTAAGGTAAGGTTAGAATTACTGACAGATGTGGATATGTTCAATTTATCGAAAAAGGATTATCCGAGGTGGTATTTAGCGTGATAACAAAAAAAATATGCTGAAACAAACAACAAATACCTGAAACAGTATAACCCTGACCTTCCTTCGAAGTATATAATTTATCTAGATTGTAATAATCTTTACGGTGTTCGATGGCAAAACCAATGCCTTTTAGCGGATTCATTGGATCACGGTTGATCGATTTCTATCAGAGACAGAAAAAAAGATACCCGATGATGTTTTCCTATTTCGTTGAAATTGATCTTGAATATCCAAATTCGCTACACAAATTACATAATGATTACCCTTTCTGAGCGCGGAATCGATGTAATAGATTATAGTTTGTTATCAAAAGAACAACAAGCGTTAGCATCACCAAGGCAACATTCCATGGTCAAGAAACTAGTACCAAATTTACTTGATAAGAAAAATTACGTTTTGCATTACAAAGTTTTAAAACAAGCAGTCGATGCTTGGTCTTGTGTTGATTGAGAAAAGTTCATCGTGTACTAAAATTTTAATCAGTCGCCGTGGATGAGAGGTTACATTAACTCGAACACATCAAGAAGAGCTGTAGCGAAAACAGAGTTTGAGAAAAACTTCTTTTAAACTGATGAACAATTTCCGTTTTTGGTAAGACGATGGAGAATATTAGGAAACGCGTAAATATTGAAATAGTTAATGATGTCAAATACGCAGAAACAAACTTGTGTCAGACGATGATTTTGTGAGCATGAAAATATTTAATGAAAATCTTGTTGCGATACAAAGAAGAAAACAAATCTAAAACTAAACAAGCCGATCTATGTTGGAGCTGCAGTGTTTTTAGATTATCAAAGTGGATGATGTACGATTTTCATTACACTTTTGTTAAAAATCAGTGGCCGGCTAGTAGATTATTGTTTACTGATACTGATTCCACTCGTTTATGAAATCGAATGTGAGGACATCTATCAGGATATGTATAATAATCGACATCTGTTTGATCTTTCCGATTATCCACGTGACAGTAAATTTCATGACGACACAAATAAAAGGTTATTGGTAAGTTTAAAGATGAAATGAACTCGAGCGCTATCAAATACTTTATCGGATTACGTAGTAAAATGTATGCCGTATTGTTAGATAATAATAAAATAACGAAAAAAGCCAAAGGTCTACCTCGTGATTTTGTTAAAAAGTTTATGAAATTTGATGACTACAGGTATGCGCTTGATGGTGGTGTTAGTTTTATGAGAGCTATGGCAATTCGAACTAATCATCATAAACTCGAAACAGATGTCATTATCAAACGGGAGGGATTGTATAATTTTGATGACAAACGCTATTGTGAAAATGGGGTAGATACATTTGCCCTTGGTATTGTTATGATGATAGATCTATACTCGACATTATCTTTTCCAACTGAAATTTTATCTAAACTTATAAAATAATGTTTTGAAAATTTGACAATGACAAATAGCTACAATAGTAACATCAAATATCTAATGATGGACGGTAAACAATTGACAGTTGAATTTAATAATGAAACATCATGTATGTTTTAATGGAACATGTGACAAGTTAAAACTTTCGCTCATCAGATCTGATGACAGCATGTATTTCAATTATCTCGAACAATTGTATCAAAAGTTGCTAACGGAATTTAAAAACTTTCACAGCCCCATTAGCCAACAAAACTATACTAAACTCACAATTGATCTCGATCGGTCAAAGGTATATTTTATCAACAAAAAATATCCTCTGAACAAACCAGAAATGAAAGATCTGTTTGAGTCCCGTCGCTGTGTGAGTGGTAAAGTAAAATTTAGTATCTATAGTCGTGATAGTGAAATATTTTTAATATCAACAGTTGAAATATTAATCATTGGTAACGAGATATAAAATAATATCATTTTCATTCTAATGCTAGTTTAATTTCCACCTTGTTAACTGAAACGTTCTAATGCACAGTTTAATTTTCATCCTGTTATCTTGTGGTAAAAACCCGTTTGCCGTCTTTAGAATAATTGTATTCCACACATGCGCTGTTCTAACAAATTAGTCACCTCTGTGTAAAGAGCTTATCACATTCCAACACCTGTTGTTTTGTTTGGTTACAAAATACCTGTTTACATAGTAGTAGTAGGGGGAAAAAAAAGAGGTGGGGAGGGTGAGTCAAAACCCTGTTTTATTTTGGAAAAAAAGGGGGTGGGGTGGGGGATAATTTAGGACTATAATTTATACTTGTTTGGAGGGTAAAATAAACAAAGTGAGTTGAAAACCTGGTTTTCCTCTACTACTCACACGATTAAATATTTGTTTCTTTGTGGTATGTATATTCAATCTGCATTGTTTGTTAACTTCTTAATTCATAATACGATATAGATAATTGAGTTTTGGATGTGACATTGTCCAAACTCAAGTTCTTGCTGGTAATAATTAGAGACACTCATGTTGTTTTTTTTGTAAACAGAAAAGAATAATGAATATTTCTCTAGGAGAATTGGTTAAGTATTAGGTTCCTTACATTGGTCTGAGTTGAGGACATTTTATGTACCATGTTCTTTATTATAATTTTATTAATATTATTATTATCTTAATATTACTTAGACTGCTAAAGTGCTTGGATCCAATATTGCCTTCACTAACTAATGTTATAAACAGGTCTCTCTCATCTTGGGACTTCCCATCAGTTTACAATGCTGCTATTGTAAAACCTCTGCTGTAGAAACCAACACTTTACCATAATGATCTAAAGAACTACCGCCCAATTTCTAATCTCCCATTCATGTCAAAAATCATAGAAAAAGTTGTTTTATCCCAACTTGTATCTCATCTGAATTGAAACGGTCTTTTTAGCAATGTACAGTCTGCATATAGCCCTCGCCACAGTACTGAAACCGCTCTTTTGAGAGTAGTCAACGACCTTCTCTCCGCGGAAAGACTTCAGTCCTCACTCTCCTTGACTTGTCTGCAGCATTTGACACTATAGACTATGATATATTACTATTACTTCACCGTCTTCAGCATGTATTTGGCATTCACGATACGGCTTTACTTTGGTTCAAGTCTCACTTGGTCAACAAGACAACAAGACAAAAATTGTGTCCGCAAATGGAAAACACTTCAGCCCAGTTGATCTACGCTGTGGTGTTCCACAGTGGTCTGTTCTTGGACCTGTTCTTTTCATTCTGTACACTCAGCCAACTCTCAAGTGTCATACATCATCATATAGTGCCTCACCAATTGTACAAATATACAAATTTAGCCATCCAGCTGAAGTTGAAGATACCATCTAAGACATAGAAACTGGACTATTGTAGTTCAAATTCTGTCTAGTTCATCTAAATATCTACTCCAGAAACTTCAAAAAGTTTAAAACACTGCTGCTCAGATAATCCTTAGAGTACCACGATAAGAGCATGCCTCTCCGCTGCTCTGTACCCTACACTGGCTATCAATACGATCCACAATTAAACACAAAATTTGTTCTCTGTGCAACGTTTCACTGACGGAATCCAGTCCAACACACCTATCTGACCTCATCCATGTGTATACACCTGCAAGATGCTTACGCTCCTCTTCTGACACTCGCATTCTCAATATTCCCACTATGAAGTTGAAATCATATGGACAACGTTCTTTTGCATAACAGGGCACAGCAACGTGGAGCGAATTGCCCACTGCACTTAGACACAAAGACACAGTTATCTCATTCGAGAGCGCCCTAATATTTCAACAGTCATAATGACTAATAATGTATCGTTTGACAGTATCCTTACCTTAAAAATTTACAGCATGTTTTTTTCTGTTTATACTTTCTGTGAAGTTTGTTTTTTTTATTTTTGTAATCATTTCATTATATATGCTTTTTATTCATTTTAAGCGTTGTCAAAAGTTGTAAAGCGCTTAGAGCTTCTAAAGATTAGGCGCTATACAAAGTCCTCGTTATTATTATTATTATATTTATCAAATACTCGGTACATTTTTCCTATTGTACGTGCAGTTTCATGTTTGATATCATAAAGTGGTACATATCACTTTATGTAATTTTGATTGTTCCAAATATGTCCATGAAATCATTTAGCAGTATGTTTGTTAATGATTCACTGCGATCGTGGGAAAACCTTTTTAACCCCTTTTCTGGATTTTTTTAATGAACATTTTGGCGGCCATTTTTAAAGGGAATTTGGGGAAAGATGGTTCAATATGGCCAATTTACCCCATCAGGGGTTGTTTGTATCATATAAATAGCAAAAACAAAAATAACAAGAAAAAGAAAAACTAATGGTATTGATAATTGAATATCGTCTATATGTGCGTTGGTGGTGGAGGGAAAAATATACCTTAGCATGCTCCACCCTAAGTACAAGCGTGGTTTAAATGTTATCTTACAGAAGTAAATAAACTCGCATCTGTTCACAGAGCTATAAACCGGTCTCGCAACGGATTAAACTTTATCCAACCACATGATATTTACGAGGTAAATATGTCATACAAATTCGACTCAAAAAGAAATATGTTTACATCTTCTGTACAGTCTACTGTTCCAAATCAAGTACTGCAAATATCCGGTCACAAAATACATTATAATAAATATGGGAATTTCTGCACCTAATGATACTCTTTTCACATACGTTTCGCAACAGGTAATGTTTATTTATGAAAGTGATTTTTTTAGGGTAAACATGTATCGTATGTTTTAGGCCTACTCTAACTGGTACTGTGAACTGAATCAAACGATGCGACATCACACGCCTTGGACATTCTTTATTGAAAAATGATTTTGTCTTTATAAAATGCTTTCTGATTCATATGGACGTTTGTTCTTTTATTTATAGATTTAATATGTAAACTATTTTTACTAGTTCAACTTTGTGACTATTTTTACGCATAACAACAAGGATCAACGTATGTCAGAATGAACTAAGTTATTCATTCGCCTTTCTGTCTAAATAATTTCCACTGAAATGAAACTATGTGATATAAAGAATCTCAAACGGCAAAATATTTATTATTGATATTATCAAACTCTTTAAATAATATCTAACAAGGCTGGATATTATTCAACACGTTCCATAAATTCAATATTAAATCATTATCCATTTGAGATCCGCTTTATAATCGTTAAAATACTTAATGGTATTGAAACTCTTATCAACGTTTGAAACATGTAAGTTCTTTAGTTCCTTTTCTTTTCTTTTTATTTTAAGCCTTTGATGATGACCTTGACTAAAACGTATTGCATTATTTGCTTCAATTTTTTAGCTTTCAATAAGATCAATGTTTATGCCATGACCTATTCTGACTCGCGCTATACCCAAGTTTTAGATATTGCATTGCCTCCTTGATACAGATCATCCGCTCACTTTCATAGAAAAGCTTATCCAATTTTAGCGAAGATAACATTTTAAGCCCAATAGCTCGTAAACTGACAGGTATTAATATGAAAGAATAAACAATTGTAGAATTTTCACTCTTGAGTGATGTAAATAATATTTTCGTTCACTTTTTTCCGTGGAACCGTTTTTCTTGACTTGAAAGTTGCATTTGAGACCTCATCATAACAAATATCAGACATCAAACATTCACTACCTACGCCTTCAAGAGTAGATTACACATAAGATTTAGCAGTGCCTGATATCCAGGCCCTTTAACATTAAAGAAGAGTTGCATAACCTTATACAAGCATGCATTAGATCAGAAAAAATCCAGCAACATCACATAACCTAAGGAATTTTTAAATAAAGTATTGTTTTCTTGATCATAAGTGAAATTAGCCATAAAATCGTTTGCAAGCATTACAGACTACGTAATAAAGGATGACCAGAATGATACTGAAAACGCATCAGTAATGTACGTTTTTACTTTTGATTAAAATCGCTGTGCTTCTCTGTGTAGACGGTGGTTTATTCTTTTACCAATACCATCAAATCCTGCACTTGCTAGTTAATACCTTTCAGCTAAAAATCTAAAATTATTCTGTCCATCTAGGTAGGAGTCAGACTGAGTGATCTGCCTTTTATATTGGCGCCAAATCCTGTATATAACTTCAGTTACTGTATCTGATTCTGCTGAGTCGCACGCTCTCTACGGACAGAGAAGCCTAACAATCCAATACAAGTGTTCTGGAAGTTTCATTTTTATACTAAAGCAAACTGGTCGAGTCTTCGCTTCGAAGAAAAGTATATTACATCTGTAAATTTTTAACGTGTCTTTCTTTCTTCGACAAAATTCTTATTTTAATCATCACTTTCCTGTCCTCACACTTAGGCGCCCTTAGTAGTACCAGCATGGATAGATGCTTTTAAATATGAGCATATCTTGTGTCATAGAGAAAACTTGTACAATATCGCTGCATAATATCAGCTACAATCGAATACATACAGGTACATTTTTTAATAATAGTCTTTTTTTAGCGTCCACTTCGCAGTTATATACACGACTTTTCGCTGACTTTCCCCGCATAAGCTTTCATTTGACCTTTCCTACATGTCACTGTCTTACAATTAATATTTCGGCATCCATTTCGTACGTATCACTAGTGACTTTCAAATGCATTTACTGTATCAGGTATAAGACTGTAGAGATGGTATAGCTCATAAAAAGGACACGTGCCAGTCAACACCTGCTTAAAACGTTGGCTCTAATTAGCAGGTCAGATTATGGGCAAGGCCAGTGTAACTCTTTAAAAGTTGAAAACATGCGAGAAACAACTACCCTACATGCGCAGTTTGCTACTTGGAAAATCTAAGAACACATTTCTCTTCTGCTCAGCGCGGACCGAATGCCAATGGGATATCGTGGAGGATTTATTTCTGAGGAATAAAGCAATAGTCGCGGTTCATCAGCTACAAAGCGTCATAAGCCATCACGTTCAGCGTCAGCTCCGGTTCCTCCTTCAATATGGTTAACCTATTTTCGCAGAACCAGTAAGCTGTTTGTCACACAGGTTCGACACCTTACCACCAGCTGAGGAGCGAGATATAAAGGTAAACAAACGACCTCAGTTACAATCTAGCACATCAGATCTAAGGACCGGCCACGTTTATATAATATCCAGTACCCCGTAAAAACTTCAACAAACGGATAACTTCATGCAAACGGTCTATGCCATATGGCTCTAACCATAATACCAAAAATGATCATTCATTCTCAGCCACCATGAAAAAAAACCATTGGCCAGTTTGCTAAACCCAATTTATACCCTAACTCACATCGATCAGTTTAAACAGCATAGTGCCACAAGAAACCCAGTGGAAATAATGACCAGCTTACCATCATTTTTACACACCGGATGCCATACGACATGCTCGGCAGTCTCTTTCCAAAATGGCCGATTCATAAACAGAACCGCAGAACATACCTTGCCCAATTCTGTAACAGCAGATATAAACGTACAACTGGCTAATCGAGACGCAGCGCTCTATGCTTAAGTCATTACTTAAAGATCACCATAAGTCCAAACTAAGCTGACAATCTGTATCATCTAATCTCATCTTTAATGATAAAGTTCACGAGATCGGCAAATAAGCCACCAAGCTGGCTAATTTCCCTCTCACACTGTCTCTCTCACAGGAGAAGAATTTTCAGGGAAAGCATCATAAAGATTGCAAGAATTACACTAGGACAAAGACCACTGAAAAGAATTCCTACCGACCCTACATCCGTCCAAAATCAATTATTTGGACATATGGCAGAGATGACTCGATCATTTTTTCCTGC
The DNA here is from genome assembly GCA_016746295.1 of Potamilus streckersoni. NCBI lineage: Eukaryota > Metazoa > Mollusca > Bivalvia > Unionida > Unionidae > Potamilus > Potamilus streckersoni. The sequence goes on along the minus strand of JAEAOA010001254.1, from coordinate 982,163 downwards.
TTTTCTCTCCACCACAGCCTCCCTAACATAACCACGACCTATGAAATTGATAAGTAGTTTGTTTAGTGCTCCTTCCTTTGCTCATTGTTCCTTCAGCAGCAAACGTCCAATTGACTAATTGTATGATTCCCAGGCGTGTTGATTACTGGCCATGTCTGCGAGCCGAAAATCACCGGCGATGCCAGCAATGAAGACGAGGAGGAGCTTCGACGTAATGTGCAGATAGTCTTTATCCACTTTATTACAAATAGGCAAAGTCCTATTGACCAAAGCGTAATTCTTGTCGTCCTACGCTGGTGATCTGTGGCGAAGGCATAGGAATGCATGTACTTGACTCTAGAATAAAAGGCATTGGAATTGCCAGGGTCATTGATTGTGGCAAAGAGTCTTTCGGTAACTTCCTTGAAATTTTCAAACTGCGGAAGACGAAAGAAAGGGCTGACTCTCTTCTGTATACCGTTTTATACGAAATGTTTCACTTTGCATGCCTCCGTAATTCGTCAAAATTGTTCGTTGCAGTCAATTGATTGCTCAATATATTTTTATATCTACCATTTACTAATTCACACCCTCGTGATCGTGCCCTTAAATGCACAATTAAAATTATATATATTTCGCAATAGTAATTCAGCAACATTTACATCAACATTGATCTTCACAATGAAATCGTCCTTACGCGTCGTAGCCTCTAATGTATTACGATGTTGCTAAAGTTGCACAGATGTTAGCTACTTAGATAGCGTATTTTAAATATATGTTATAATATCTTCATTACAGGATTAGCAATTCAGTCTGTACAGCAAAAATACAATAATGTCAATATTGCACTACTGGCAATTGATCAACTGATTCCAGTTTTCTAGAGATTTCTGAGATCACGCTGAAATTGCAAAAAAGCAAAATAATATACCAAACATATACTTTATCCATGTTTTATCAGATATATTTATTTCATTTAAAAATTGACTTTGTTAAAGGTATAAAATAATTAATTTCTAGATTTTGTTAAATGATTGATCTCACTGTATGAATTGTCGCCACCTGCGAAATTTAGACATTTTTATCTACTCTGGAAAATTCCATTAATTGGAATAAATATTAATTCATAAGAAATCCCTTTGTTATAAATATTGACTTTTTAAAAATATATATGTAGTTAAAATGTATTTGTTCATTGATTTCCTTCATACTAACAATATACAAATCTATGTTTTGCTCAAACAGCGCATTGTATGTTAAGCGGTGGCTTTTGAAAATCATCACAAATAACATAGAGGTAGACTGATCAAGCATATATTTGTAATTCAGTTATAAATAACATTTACATTGCATGAATTCAAAGAAAATATTAATAACTGAACAACTAGGTTTAACCTGGCAAAAAAATTACAATGACAAACAAGCACATTGAATTGTTAGAATATTATATGTGGATACCTGCTTCATAGATTTGCAAGAAATATATAATTTAGAAATATAGTAAATAACTAGTAATAAGATAATGAATTCTTATGACACATGTTTTCCATCATATAAACAATATCAAAGAAAATTACAGTTCACAAAGTTAAAAAGTCTTTCTTTTCGAGTACTGTGCTGAAAACAAAACCAAAGAATAAGGATTATTAAGGCAAGCACGCCACAAAATATGAAACCACCGGTGTCTGATTCTTGTGGAATGATGTCTTTGCAATTTCGGTGGAACTAGTCTTGATATATATCACAATCAATCGAGCTTACTTTGGTGTTTGCATAGTCACTGGTATTTGGATCTTTACATATTTGCTCTTCGCCTTCACTAATACTGCAAAAACTATTTCCTCTGACTTATGCCTGCTGCTTGAATTCTTTAATATAATCTGCCTTCAAACTTTTCAGCTTCATTCTTTCTCTTTTCTTCTACTTGAACCATCTTCTTTGCTAACTAGCCTTCTTCTCTATTTCTGATTTCTGATCTTTTCCTCATTTCTTCTTTTCACCTCTACGCATCTTATTTTTTCTTCCTCTCAACTTAACATTTTTGCTATAATTATCTTCCGTATTTCATCTCCTATTATAACACTAGAGTTTCTCTGAACGAATTATGAAGAAAATTCTTTTTCTGACACGCCATGGTATAGCCAAAATATTAAATTAACCATCACAAGTGTGTATTTATTATTATTATTATTATTATTATTATTATTATTATTATTATTATTATTATTATTATTATTATTATTATTATTATTATTATTATTATTTGCATTGCTTGCTAATATTTTTATTCATTATATGCTATGGATAATTATAGTTTGGGCTTGACTCGTCCAAAATCAGGTTAATTTTCTACCTGACCTGAATCGTTGATTTTGTTTCTGCCAACAGCATATTTAACATTTGAAATTCCCCATGAAATACTGTGTCTACGTTTTGTTTTAAAACATTTAACATTATAATTTCAGAAACAGACTGTCTCATTATAACTAAGAGTGTATCTTGTAATTGTTTGAAACGGTCCAGAATGATTTTTTCCACTAGGTAATAGTTTCTTATAGATAATATCAATTGTGACATGAGGTCAAGTACAAACTCTCTAATCTTGCTTTTCAGAAATTATTCATTCGAATCGTGCTGTAACATCTGAGCAGAATCAGATGTATTATTGCTATGTGCAGTATTACACTTGGCATGGAATTTATTTATTAAGATTATTTCATTCGAGTTTATCTAATATGGAAATACAAAGTGCTAAAAATAACATTTTTGGATATAGAAACCTTCTACATCACTTTATGAAATATTTAATTGATTTGTAATCGATATCACCGTCCACCAACGTACAATCTTTGCGTCCACCAGGCAATATTGAGAAACAAAATGTTCGATATTTTTTGAGAAGCTTTAAAAATTAGGGCAAGCCATTATTTGCATAAAAAAATCCTTTGCTTTGTAAATGTACAAATCATGCCATTTCTTGTCTTCAAAATAGTTGCTTAATGTGAATTATTGCAGAGAAAAATGAAATTGAGAAGCGAAATTTCTCAGACATGCACATTTTTACATAAATTTGTGTATGTGTGTTTGTGTGTCTGCGTGTGATCAAATGATACTTCATAATGTTATCAGATATGGTAAAAAATAAATTATTACGTAAACAATTCAAGGAAAAGTACTAAGAGACGGTACATATAAGAAAACTTTCTATAAATGTCTCCAGAAGAATTCATTTATATGAGACACGTTTACCTATTGGTGTATTTTTGTTCTCGCTATACTTGACATATAGAGGTAGACTATCAAACTGTGGAGTCGCCACACAGCCATTTAAAAGTAATCCTTTAAAATACGGACTTAAGGATGTGAAAATTTAAATAAATGATCATTTCTAACGACCTAGACCCACCCACCCCAAAAATTGATTTAACAAATGCAAACTTAACATATCTGAAGTTGTAACAGTAAGATCAATAGTGATTGCAAAAGTAGTAGTAGTTGTTGTTGTTTTTATTGTTGTTGTTGTTGTACCAGTAGTAGTAGTGTTGTGTGGAGGAGGAAGACGATAGTTGGTCTTAATGCCATCAGAAATTAGGCGGACGTAAATTATCGAGACCTCCTTGATCATAAAATCTGACTTATATGTGTACAATATTTAAATCTTATTATTTGACCACGGCGCGACCAGAATGTTTCTAGCTAGAAACTTGAGAGGATTGGATTGTAGTTATTAAGCGGAGAAAGTAGAATGATTACGAATAGCATAGACTAAATATTAGACAAAAGGTCCTTATTAGTATATGTGTGTTTTGGCTCATTCTTTGTCAATTATTAGTTAAAGGTAATATTAGTGTTTATTCAATTAAAAGATTCTGCAATATGCGAAGAGGGGCCCCGAGTGGCCGAGTGGTCTAAAGCGCTGTCCGTTTCGGATCACTGCCATCTCACTGTCTGCATGAGTTCGAGTCTAGGATTCCGCGAATGTGGATATGTGAGAAAGCTTGCCAGTAGCTTCTCGTGGGTCGGTGGTTCTTTCCGGTGATTTCCCGGTTTCTTCCTCCACCATTAATACTGGCCGCCATGAATAGCCTATCGTGTGCTGAAAAATGGCGTTAAGCCCAACAACAACAACAACAATATGCGAAGTGACAAATTTAAGTTACAATATTCTCTTAAAAATTATCTTTGAAACCGGTATTGATCATAATGAAAGCAATACATTAAAATATAAGGTCATGATATGTCCGTCTTTTGTAAGATAAAATATAAAATAATTAATATCCTAATATCAATATAGTAGTTTGATAAAAGAAGGATGACCGATTCCTTAGTATATAAAGACTTTTGAACTAAATAGTTAAGGATTGTTACAAACCTAATAATTAAGGCAATTATCGTATATGCCACCGTTATGCTTCAGCGCTCATTTGTGTCCATTTGTTAATTCTGCACTATATAAAAAACATGTCTTAGAATATAAATAACTACACAATATGCATCATTAACCTGTGTTTCGTGAAGTTTATATCAAATCATAAAGAACAAATAGGAGACCAGATTAGCTAGAGTATCGGAATCCTGAGTTTAGTTTTTTTTTAAACGTATTTTGTTTTAACTTACTATATCGGACAGTACACTAGAAGTCTTTTCATGTTGATTCAAAATATTCCCTAATCAATTAAACATAATTACACTAAAAGGCGGGGCAAAAAGGTCGTAAAAACAGAGTTGACTAGGAAAGTATTTGAAAAACAAATAAACAGGAACGCAAAACTAAACAAACTGTTAATATTTTGAACAGAATAAGTCATTATCTTAGGTTGTAAAGACGGTTACTACTAACTGCATTGTGTTTTGTATTAAAACTGAAGGAAACATTAAAATTGGTCTCCTTGTGATGGGGAGAGTGTGTGCCAAATGTCTTTCTTACATATTGATATGGGTGAATAGATCACATAAGTTACATGTTTTGTTTTTGTGCTTTGTATTACGTAACAGGATCCCAACTGCACTCCAGTTCTTGTAAAGAACATACTCAATTAAACAGTACATATACTGAATTCCAAAAATCTCGCTGAGAATAATCCATGATGATAAAATGTAACATTAGACTGTAATACGTGTAATAATGTAATGTAAGTCACTTCTCCAAAATGTAAATGATACTAAAAAATATTAGAGTATTCCAAAATCTGGACAGAATTTCTTAATGTTATTATTTGTTGTTTGGGGGGTCGATTCCAACACAATATTTATTAATATACACATATTCAAGTTATGTCATCAAAAATAAAGAGAGAATAGGGCTGTGTGTGAGTATTAACACATCCATTAACTATTAATTACTCACGATGTTATTAATTACCGTTTTCATAAAAATAACATTCTCACATAGTATACCTTGAAATAAATAAAATAAAAACACAATTTATTATTCGTCAGCAAATATATCTTTTATTAGCATCATTTTAAATCCTTCATTGTCGTTTTGTCTCAGAAATATTATGACTCTAGATATGTATCTTTGCTACAAAGTTTCAGTTAATTGAAATTCTACCTACTGTCTTCTAATCATTAATGTACAATAACTACACTACCTAGCAAGGCACGAACGACAATCCGCTGCGTTCCATTATTGCCCACTGGTACCTATGCAGAGATCTCTACACATATGTATGCCTAAACCTGCTGCAACCAACCTTTGTTGGCTTGTGTTAAATATTCTTACCCTTTTGGCCGTGTAGGACATTTCATTTAGGTGCATTGTTTTGTTGATGACGTATGTATATTTATGTCAATTAAAGAAACACGATGACATCTCTGCAGAGGTAGCCACTGCTGATGAAGGAGCGTCGAGAATAATCTCTCATGGCCTCAAAAGAAATAGACATACTAAACCAATTTCACAGATTACCATTTCGCTAGATGCAGAAAAAGACTTGTACAAGATCATGTATAGCTCGGATCCAAGAATAAAAAGAGTTAAATAAAGAAAGAAAGCTATTTAATGATTAGTATAAAAGTAGGCCGATGTCACATATTTTCGGTAGTATCTTATCCTAACGGTTTCTATAAAAGTAAAAGTCATACTAGTATTGTAGGAATTCAGAACCGATTATTTCAATAACAGTTACCATTTGTTTTAGAATTTGTGCCTGGAAGTTTCATGATGACAGTTATAGCACAGAGCAATTAGTAATCAGGACTGAAGATACTTTGGTTAAACAAAATTAGTAATGAATTAGAATTGTATTCACACTTTGAAAACTAACAAGTATACGGCATTAAAAGTAAATTCCCAGACGGCATATTTTATACATAGATATCACCAAAATGTAAGTCTCTATAGATCGTGTTTTTTAATAGAATAAATAAGAAAACATTGCATTAGCATTAAAATTGAAACTACAATAACTGTCCATATATAATAGAATTCATAATATAGATATTTACAAAGGGATTAATGGTACAGCATATTCCGATATCAGAAAATAATTCGCAAAACTTTGGATACTTTTAAAGAAACGTTTGAAGACGACTAATTCGTCAAAATAAGCTGTCAATATATACTCATCTAGTGTTACAATACAAACGTAATAATTTCATGCTAGTCGAGTGACCAGTGGCTGTTTTGGAATCCGCTTGTCAGCTTGGCTTGGGTAATGACATCAATGTATATAGTACATGTAATACAAATTTGACGAATAATACTCGACCTTTGAGTTTAATATTCAAAAGAAATGGAATCAACGCTTCTATTTTTTTTTCAGGAGAATGTTGTTAATATTATGCTAATATATGCATTTAAATAGCATTCCTTTAATGAATTGAACAGTACAAATATGGTTAAATATCTTAGAGTATGCAGCACAGTGATAATAAGAAATAAGTTATTTGACACTGGAGGTGAAGTTTATTTCAGTAAAATCATTCTCTTCTGACAGAAAGAAATAGATTCACGAGTAGTTAGGAAATTGGTCAAATATTGAAAGATGCCTATTCTACCTCCTTTTTGCTTCCTTTAGATACTATCTAAAACTGAGGCAGTAACATTCTTAACGTTTTATTAAGGGTTTTCGTCAAGCTGATATAAGACTGCTTCTATGTGAAGAAAATTTCGATTTCGAGATGTCATTTTATTTGAAAAGAAAATGCCACTTGGAATATGCGACAAGTGTCCATACACGTAACAAAAATAAAATCCAGTATTGAGAAACTAGAATAAGAAAATAAAATGTTCGATATTTGACATCAGTTCACAAAACTTTTAACTTCTTTCAGCACATGACTTAAAATCTTAAGAATTCTAAACTGATCAAACATGTCGTCAACATTTGCTGATCGTGTGATAAACACATAGTAACCGAAAGTAATCTTGAAATTAATAACGCTGGAATGCGCGACCATCTTAACTTGCAGGATGAAATATACCTGATATGGCATTATAATCTTTCCATGAATGCAGTCTACCGGTGTTTCTAACGTGAATGAAATGAGAATAATAGCATAATACTGCCAGGAAACTACATTCAGGAAATAAAAATAGTACATCGTTATTTGTACATGAACGAAACGAAATTTCTATAACTTATGCAGTTGTATAGCTAGGAATATTCGAGGGTAATAGAACTCACTGATAATGAATAAAAGTTATGCATGCATACGAGTGTCTGTGTGTTTATCTCAATATCAAGATATTTTCTTATGTCCGTTTTACTGTTACATTTAAGTATATCTTCTGTGTTCATTGAAAAGTATGACCACTCCCTTGTCCTAAGTGGTTAGAACGTCCGCCTCTGAGTGAAGAGGTCGTGGTTTCGGACCCCGACTAAATCGTAACAAAAACTTATAAAAATGGTACAAACAGTCGCCTAGTTTGGCGCTCAGCATCAAAGGGTTAGTGTTAGGACGGGTCGGTCTACTGTCAATATAATGTACCGGGTGGGATATGATGGTATATGTCTGCGGCATGATGCCCCAATGCTAGACATCGCTATAAACTGCACACTGCAGAAATCATAACGATATGACTTACCACTTTTAAAGCTAGTTTAAAAATCCTAATCACACACACATACACACAAACACCCACAAACACACATTAAAAAGCATATTTGCATTATTTCTTGGATATAATCCTGACCAAGTCTGTATACATGTACTTTATTTCGTCACTTGAAATATGTCTCATGGAAATGTTTGATCTCTTTGGACAATTGACTTATACGTCAGCCGTACGCACCAAATATTTGTGTCTGTAAAGATTTATGAAGAACAAGAGGCGTCAGATCCACCTTATAGACATATAACTTAATACATTGTTCTGAATAAATAGCAATAATGCGTTATCTTTAAGCGTGATAACACGGATACAAGAAATAAGTAACTTCAGTGCTTTGGAGGTAGGGAAGAACATTTGGAGCCAAATAAATCAAATCCTAGAGTCCAACCAACTTCCTCAATAGATTCAACTTACAAGGCAATACAAGTTTAATCAGGAGAGAAGAACAACACCAAAATTAAAAGCTCAACATTTTTCTTCTTTAATTTCACTCTTTTGTTCTTTCACTCCCTGTTTTCTGTCTTCAGTATCCATTCTTGTCCTTCAACTATGTGATAACGGATTTGAAGAACGTTTAGGTAATAACACAATGTTTATAAGCGAAACAATGTGCCCATTTAGTGAGAGAAAAATATAATTCGGTTGACCTATACTGGTATCCCTCTTTTGAAAATTTACCATTATCTCATTGTTTCCATGTTTAAAAATATTTGATGTATTGTTTGCATTTAGCTGCTTTAGATGCATCCTCAGTGTATGCAGTCTTACTAATCCATACCAACATCCAACATACCAATCCATACCAACATCCAACATACCAATCCATACCAACATCCAACATACCAATCCATACCAACATCCAACATACCAATCCATACCAACATCCAACATACCAATCCATACCAACATCCAACATACCAATCCATACCAACATCCAACATACCAATCCATACCAACATCCAACATACCAATCCATACCAACATCCAACATACCAATCGATACCAACATCAAACATACCAATCCATACCAACATCCAACATACCAATCCATACCAACATCAAACATACCAAAAACATACCAATCGATATCAACATCAAACATACCAATCGATACCAACATCAAACATACCAAAAACATACCAATCGATATCAACATCAAACATACCAATCCATTCCAACATCCAAATATACCAATACAACCATCATCCAACATGTCATTTCATACCAACATCCAATATACCAGTCCATACCAACATCCAACATATTACTAAATGTTCATTCCCAGTTGTTGCACAAAGCTTTCTGTTTATTTTTTTAAGATCATTCTCATGTTAGAAATGATTAAATGCAAATGGAATTCATAAATAAAAAAGGTGCCAATAGTAAAATTTCCAGATAAATGGGAAGACGCTTTTTGGTGTTCTATTATTCATAATAAAATTGTCGATTTCGAAATAAGTATAGGATGCTCAGATGTCTGGTAGAATACAAACAAAAATTAATAAATCAGACATTATATATGAACATTGACACTCATACATCAAATACAAATGTATCATAAAAAGCTGTTTTTGCTGTTTATCAGATATTAATTTGCCGCATGTGGACAAAATCATTGATCGTAGATTTACGATTAGCCGAAAGTTTTATATCATCAAGAAGGTACTTAAAACCATATTTTGAAGTTTAGCTCTTCGAAATTTCAGACAGTAGCTAATATCTGTAATACAATGTGTTTAAAGATTATTATTTTGATTTATATTATAATGCCATTATTTAATGTAGTTCATAAACGTAGTCTAAACGCCTAATTGCATTAGATTTAACATTTATTATTCATTAACTGATATTCGACATATATGTCTTTCTTTTGCCTGATTTTTTTTGTTTTATGCAGCTCTTTCATTAATGTACACTTTTCAAGCATAAATTGTGAAGTTCTAACGTTCATATATATATATATATATATATATATATATATATATATATATATATATATATATATATATATATAGAGAGAGAGAGAGAGAGAGAGAGAGAGAGAGAGAGAGATAGATAGATAGATAGATAGATAGATAGATAGATAGATAGATAGATAGATAGATAGATAGATAGATAGATAGATAGATAGATAGATGATAGATTGATAGATAGATAGATGGATAGATAGATAGATTATATTTCATTAATTAGAAAAATACATATGCTATTATTTTGATGTCCACTATTTATTTTTCCTTAGATAAACGTGATATGTTCTTTGTACTGTTTTACATTAATAAGTATAACAATAATGTTGCGGATTTTGGTATCTAGAGATACTGGAACTTAAATAATTACTCATAGATCCTCTGCCAAGGACAAAATGAATGTGGCTGTCTATCTTGTTAATTCATTGATATTGATAAAATGTAACTGGTACATACATTCAGATACACTTTCCATTAATTATTTTTCAAAGCTCTAAAAGTCTTTCGCCGTACGTTTGGAGAGGATCAAAATCAGTGAACATGATGACGCACTCCTCAAATAAATTGGCGTCGTTATCTCTCTTGATAAATGCGGAAGTCATGTTTATCTCATTCATCGAAACCTAGTCACGTCGACGATACCAAACGATAAACTTTGTACCTGGATAAAATGGGAGGCATGTTCCACATTTTATCAAGATGTAAACACGAACAAGCATAGTTATGAAATTGTCGTAAGGCGGATAGACGGAAGAGAGGGTGTAAAATCCAAGCATATATTACTACTCACCTGATCAATAATTTGCAATTTCATCGCTGATATAAACGATGGGCTCTACAACAACAGGAATTAAAACATGAATAAGGAAACCTAAAATGCAGCTCCAATATAACAACTTAGGTACGGCGAAGTAGAAAGATTTTTTTTCTAAATATTTAGAGAAAATACTCGTTTAAAACAATTAAAATATATTTCAGAAAGGAAGCATCTATTTTGTCTTATTTACAGTGGATATTATCATTCTGTATTAAAATATGTTACTGACGAGACACTGCCGGTCGGTTGCGTATATAAGTCTTCCATGTTTATAATGTGCAATAAACCTGGCCCGTGGTCTTTGTTTATACTAAAAATATTATGACTCATTCTGTTGTAATAATGCTCTATTATTTTATTGCAACTTGTAACTTGTGTCACGTTAATATCTCACTTGCCCACTTTGTTAAAAGTTTTACCCTATGAAGGCGCTAAAGGGGCATGGTGGGAGGGGGACAATGACCCCATAACGTCTGTCGCAGAGTGCAGTGAGGACTTTTTAATGGGATGTATGTTGATGGCTCCTCCTACCCTAACGCCAGCACTACTTTTGCCAGTAAGCTTCTTAACTTTCTGTTATCAGATAAAATCTATCAATATCGAAGACAAATTTTCAAGTTAGAAATACGCAATAAAGAACGTAAAAGACTGGAATATTAAAAATGTTCACAAAGAATATCAAAGACGGCCAATAAAGACACAACATTGCAGTATTCAAGTACCACTCCTGACACCTTTAGTATTATATTCTGTCAATGATAAAAATGCAAGTCAAAACTACTTCCACCATAAGTAGAAAATACAAATACATAATAATGTGTGTCTGAGTAGTTATGGTATACTCAGGGCCGGAGAAAGCGATCCTGGGCCCTGGAATAAGAAACACCCGTGCCTCACATAGTTCTTCTTCCAAATAATTTTTCTTCTATAAAATTAAAAAGTGTTCATTAGCCGAGGCCTGCATAAGGGCACTGGCCTCGGGTATATATCACCGGTTGCTACCCCACCCCCAGTAAGATTACATTTAACTTCAAAACATTTAGGAAATTATTTTGAATTTACTAAGTCTACAATCTTACAATCTATTGTAGCATGATTTTGAGGATACAAACGTAGGCCTAATGCCCTTTCACATAACGTCTCTATCATACAGAATCGTAACGCTGTTGCAACACTTTTAATATAAATACAAATAGTATAAATATGCATATAATATATAAATTTGCAGTTAGTGACTGCTTACTGCCCCCCCTCTCTTCCCCCCCCCCTCTCTCTCTCTCTCTCTCTCTCTCTCTCTCTCTCTCTCTCTCTCTCTCTCTCTCTCTCTCTCTCTCTCTCTCTCTCTCTCTCTCTCTCTCTCTCTCTCTCTCTCTCCTTATTAGCATACTATATAGCGCATAATGAAAAATTGACATGTAGGCCTACTTATTATATTCAACTTCATGTAATTAAATATTTCAAACATTACTCTGCTAGTATAAAACAGGATATGAAAAGAAATAAAGGTCGAATATGGAAATCGTCTTCAACATTAAGTAAATGTTTCATACTTTTTGTAAAACAAACTATATAATTTATTTCTCTGGTGCAATTTACTCACCCTCAGCCAATCTTATTAGAGATATAATACTAGACCTGTGCCAAATTACCGTATGATTGACTTAGACTTTTGGGCATTGTGCGTATCTTTGTTGTTTTATATAGTGATGGAACAGTTATTCAAAAAAAAATAGGGTTTCGTTTGTGCGTATGTGCGTGCGTGCGTGCGTGTGTGTGTGTTAGAGAAAAAGGGGGTGGTAGTAAGCAGTCACTAAGTGCAAATTCAACAAACTTGGGAAAGAAAAGGGGTGTACTTGTTTGAATTAGGAACTCATCGGAAAGAAAGTCGCTAAAAATATCGATCGGATAACTTTTCTAAGTCCAAGCGGGAAGTATCATTAAGTACTTTGCGAAATATGTTCACTTTAATTTTTTTTTCAAACAAACTTACAGCTATGAAATCATTGCTAATCCTTGAACGCAATGAAATATTTTAATCCCGACGATGCCAACTTTACTTTGAGATAATGTAATAGAAACTGAAGAGTATAATATTTAACACTAAAACACATTTCTTTATTTTAATCATTGATTTACTGACGAATTAAACTGAAATAATGGTAGTAAATATCAAATGAATTATCGCTATGTTAGTGTGATCTTAAGATATTAGGAGACATACTAATTGAGAGACACCGAATGAGCCGGATTTAATATCTCAGATGCATTCAGTGTTTTCTCACGAGGTTATGCAGATGTGACTAAAAGGTCAAATCGGTATTAACTTGCTTCTAGTTGTAGTTAACTTGATATAATAGAATGTTAGTAATATTGCTTTTTTTCCCAACAATTTTAGAATTTAAGTTGTTTGAAAATTGCATTTTCCTTTTCAAACAAAAGTCTCTGTATTTGACATTTAAACGATTATCAACTAGTTTCAAAATAAAGAAGTTTATCGTGGATAGAACTAAAGTGAACTACTTTTTTAACGGAAAGACTAGTATCCTGTAGATGGTGCTGTAAACCCCTCAATATTTCGAAAACTCCCTCCTTTACATTTAAATAAAAATTTTGCAACATGGATGATTTATATTTCAGCACATGACTTGATTTTATTTATTATATTCTTCCATTTATTTACATTTGTATTCATACACACATGAATCGCAACATTTTGGCTCTTTCTTACAGACTGTGTTAACTGTTATCCTAGATACCATTCTGATAGTTGATATAACAGTTAATTTAAAACATGATTGCCGTATCACCATGACATCTGCGTTTGAAGACAGATATACCTGGCAAACTTCATTAGTCTTCCTCCAGTAAGTTTGGCTTACTCTTGCGAGGTTTGTTTGTTTGTTTGTTTGTTTGTTTTAAGAAAAAGAGTATAATTTTCAAACTTTTATAAATGTGCGTGGAGACAAATGGTTTAATGACCAGGTTATTTATATCTGTTTTACAAGTGTACAAGCAAACTTTCAGAGATGATTCATGGGTCAAGGATTTATATCGTTACTTATCTAAAAAAGCGTAAACGTTTAGCAAGATCAATACAAATACAAAATTGACAAAATTATCTTTCTTTTACGACTCATTTGTAACTCTGCACAACGTAATAAATTCGTCACTGCTCAATTAGGATATTCGACTTTTCTTGCCTTATAAAAAAGAGCTCATTTTCTATGCTATCCTTTGACAAGGTGTTTATCTTTATATTCCACATGCATATTTGTATGTAAATCAGCAGCTATGCAATTATTATTGTATCAAGACAAAGCAATATTATAGAAAATTTAAATTGGAATATGTCATGTCTCCCTCAGCCAACCAATGTTAAAGTTATAAATAGTCTGAGATAAAATAATTTGAAAAGTTGTTTCTGTAACCGACAAACACTCCCCAACTTCTATTACATGCTCATGAAAACCTATAAAATGGTCATATGGTCATGCTGTCGACTTTTAAAGTATCCTACCAAGTCAGAACGAATTTGACAATTATAAATTCACAGTTGATTCTATACGTTTGTTATTTCTTGCTATCTTTTCATTGTAACACAATTTTTATGATGATACATAAGGTAGCAAATAATAATAATACTACTAATAATAATAATAATATTAATAATAATAATAATAATAATATTAATAATAATAATAATAATAATAATAATAATAATAATAATAATAATAATAATAATAATAATAATAATAATAATAATAATAATAATAATAATAATAATAATAATAATAAATACAAGAACAACAACAACAATACTTAATAAATAAAAAACGAGGAGAAAATGTTTTAATATCAAAGTTGCTGTGGTAGGGGTTCTGGCTGTGGATTAAAATCTGTTCACTACTATTGCTTGTATAATACGTTTAAAATCAAATTGCCTTCTAGTTAAATCAGCTACATCTACGTTGTATTATCATGAAGACCGATATTTATCAGTCTCCTTGGTATTATTAAGATTCGAATACTCTTTTCTTCCGTGTTATTTTTATGTGTTATGCCAGTTTTTATTATTCAATTGCAAATTTCGAGCATTTTAATGAACGCATGCAAGGTATTTTCAACAATACATACACCTTAAATTTACTCTATGCAGGTAGTGAAGGACGAACCTCGGGTATATATGTATAGATATTAAATTCATTGAAGTAAGAGGTCAATTTGACACCGTAATTTCTCAACATATATAATCAACCTAGTTGTTTATCTATGATAAAGACAATCTACAGGAATAGGGTGCATTTTTTGAAAAATCTGAAGGCAATGCCGTATAGTAATATGTGTCAGTGGCTCAGTAGCTCAGCTGGTTAGAACGTCAGTCTAATAAACTGGAGGTCGCGAGTTCAACCCCTTGGGAGCCTCAAAACGTTCTTTGCATCTCGCTCATCTTTGAGAGACCATTTCATCGTTCTTGTTCCTATTTCGAAAATTATTGATTCGCTTGAATAATTATCACTATTCAGTACCTGCAAAGGTCATTAACTTTATATTTTGGTCTGAATTTACGTTGCTTTTTATGCGACTTAAGAAAAATCTCTTTTTGACAGGCATTTTTTAAAAACCATGCAATTTTGTAAGATATTGTAAATAAATATTGATTACAATTGTAGCTGCATTTTAAAATGGTTATATATCTATAAGTTTCTAGTTACTGTAGTCTTATGTTTAATATAAGTTAATGGATTTTTTAAATAACCAATCAAAATAACCATTCAAATTACGTGTTTGGAACATTTTCCAATAATTTATAATAAATAATGTTAAGCCTTTCAAGGAATGCGTCCAACTGTTCAATGCATTCGACTGTTTAATTCTTGTGTTTGGCCATAATACCTTGAAGACGAGAAACAATTTATTTCTCATAGCAAGAAAGTAGTTTTAATTCATATGCACGGACATTGTTGCCACTACTATGTCCGGTTCCTAGCAGATTATTTAAGTTATATAGTTAATTGTCTTATCATCCAGTGCCCTATTTATCCATTAAGCACACCAATCACATGATTGTGCACAAGCCCAAAAGGGGCACTAGAAAAAAATTAATTATTTATGATAAAATTGAATGAATTTATATATGACCATTTCGATCTGCATGTACAAGTATTTTGATTTGAAGTAATAAGCATCACTGGTATTTTCCCACCTATTTAGCTTTTAATACTGTTTTTCTGAGTTTCACATTTTGTAGACGAGGGTGGGCACCATAATATTTTCAGTGCTTAGTACCCATAAAGACCTGTATCCGGCACTGTTAATAACTCGTGATATGAAGGCGTACTCCTACTTTGACTGTTTTCTTCCTCGTGCAAAATATTGATTGAAACACATGTATAAGGCACACCTAAGGCGAGACTAGTTGAGCACAGGTAATAGTGGCTCCGTAGATTAGTTGGTATGATGGCTAGCCCAGCAAACTGGAATTCAGTAGTTTAAATTCCTCCTTTTGTTATATCACGCTTTTATTTTTGTAACTTGAACTTCATTGTGCAGGGAAATAAGTACCAATGGAGATTGCGGAAAACCGATGCTGTTAATCGGTTCGTCACTATGAGATAGCTTTATACCGCTTTAAACATCCGATTACTAGCATTTAAACAGCGTTTCACCGATTAAAATTATTTTCTGTTAAGAAAAATACCGCTTAATCCCAACAATAAGATAACTCTACAATTTATTATACTAATGTGTACTGAAATTGAAATCAGAAATTTATTAGAGATAATATCCATTCTAACATGTTGAATTTATCACCTCAACATACTGCTTGTAATGCCCGTACTAAAATTCTTTTGAACAATAGCGGTTTTATAGCTTAAGATGGACCAAATCGCTATTTCAGGAAGTATCGCAACTAGCTTTTTTGATAACAATTAACATTTATTAATATTGGTTGACCGTTATATTTACACTGTGAACTGATGTTTAGTTTTAGGTTCAGTCCCTTTTAAATAGCGATAATATGTACTTTTCAGTTAAATGAGGTGCTTTTTTAGTGTGAACCGCTATCTTATATCGATAGACCTTTACGAAAGCGAACGGCTGCTATCGCAAAAGCAGTTATCCGATATCTGTAATTTTGACCCCATTTATTCATCATGGGCTGATGCCGTGACCATGCGTACGATTTCACTCGGAACACGCAAGAATGGACCATCTATCAAGTCATAAATTAACATGAAAGCTCTGTCGACCATGATGGAAATGATATCAGTATTTATTTATAAGTGATCACCTTAGACCAAATAACAAGTCAGATTTGACATGTAAACTCCGTAAACCCTGATAGAAACCAACTGACATTTTTTTTCCTATTAGTTGCTGGAAATAGACCGTCAAATTAAAACATGTGATCAGTGCTGGAATGGTCACATACGCCATTTAACGTCAAAGCGTCTCAAAATCTGTTATGCAGTTCTAAATGAGGTAACAATTTGACCTACATGGTCACTAACGCGTCCTTAACGTAGCAAATAAATACTTCCTTTGCACCTTAACTTCAACTTAATCAGCAGCTTTGGAATGAAAGTTTTGAAGCGCGTTCTCGTAATTGGTGTTGATTATTTGTGACTTTTCTTTAAGTTACGTATCGGCTCGTTCAAAGTAACACAAAGAAAGATTGAAGACTCAACAAGCTTTGTAAATTTTAAGAAAAATAATTTATTTCCCTAGAAACATAGAAAAAATATAAATATGTGAAATAAGACTTACAATTTACGAAAACGATCCAAATTGTTTGGTCTAAAGATATAGAACGTAAGTCCTGTGAACAGTTCTAAATTAAAACAGTCTGAAGTTTAGTTCCGATCCAAGATGGTGGACGATAACATCAGACGAAGGCTAACACAAATGATCCAGAATTAGCACAGTGAAGCACAGTTTGTATTGTTCCGTTCCAATTTAGTAAAATTTTCAGAAGAAAAAAATTCTTTATACAAACCAGTAGTGTTGTTCTCCAGGAAAATAATTATTCAGAAAGACGAATTAAAATTAGCTCCACTAACAAAACACATGTTGCTCTAAGTAGACACTCGAACAAACAACTTGTTCTAGCACAAAAATACCTTTTTTTAAGGCAATAGAAGTTGTGAATCTAAGATGTTAAAATTGGCTACAACTATGTCTTTTACTCTGACTGTGTCTGTAACTGAACTTTCTGACCAAGCGGATTCACTGCACAAAATTATAATGTCTGCCATCAGTTACATATGTGTCCTGCACGATAAGCAATATGTAGTTTGCATAAACTAACATGTTTATGATTAAAATAAGAACATGTTGCAGGAACCAAACATCAGGATTATGTTAACACTTTTAGTAATGATTTCCAATTTTTGTTGTTTATTTGTTGGTGGTGGGGGTGGAGAAGGGCGGCGAGAGGCGTATCCAATTTGAGTCTCTATTTGGAAAGAATAAGCAAAATGAGCAATAGAATACACGATATATTCATTTTTAAAGAAATAATATCAACATGAATTACATTTCCGATGATATGCTTCAAGAATAAACTCACTTAAAATAGCAAAAAGATGGTCCTGAATTTTGAGTTTAAAAATACGGTTATTTCCTGAATCTGTATGGTTACACATGTGACATGCTTTGTTGTAATGGGGGACAAAAAAGATTTATTGTTCAAAATTATTTCCGTAATTTTGTATGACTAAACTTACGACATATTTGTCCACTTTTGTTAATTCCGGTTTTGTTGATTGAAACATTATTCCTACATTCCTAATATGCTAGGGTGCCTTTCCAGCGCGTTTATCTATAGGCAAAATGTTTGTCAGATAACTTTAGCCAAATGTTTAGAAGTTATGTTATTTTTCCTAAGTCTTCATTTCAATCAATACAAATATAAGCCATCTTTTCCTTAAGATCATGCCATATAGACATTCCTGTCATCCTCAGGTACATATCATTTGATTAACATAACTCATGATATGATAACGTTGTGTCACCCAGTCTTCCAGAAGGACTTGATTAGTGTTTCTCTTTGTCTTTACAATTCTCCCAGAACTTTCACTTTAATTGTTACATGTGACAAGTGAAGCCCTTAGTGGTTGTAGATTGCAACAATCTTGAATGGCATATCCTAGAACACTGTCCTACTGTATTAGTAAATGAGTACAATACCACTCGCCTGCAAAGAATAGTAGTAATTCATATTTGAGAAAATATTATTTCAGAACGATATATTAATCTAAAAGGCGAGGATAGTACTAGGCTCAAATCTCAAAGATCTCAAAACGGTCACGGTAGGGTCATAGTAGTAAGGGGAACAGGCAGATTCTAGCACGAGGACCTACTTGCACCCATCTCTACCATCAACACATATACAAATTCCCCTCTTGAGACTCCAAAATTCCAACCCTTAAACGATTTTCTAAAAACCAAAAGGCAGATTCTGACCCAGATATAATCATAGACTTTTTACTACTGAAATTTTCAAACATTATTTATATTGTCAGATAAACATTCATACATTTTTGATAATCTTTTCCATACTTACTAAATTCCATTGGTAGAATATATGTTAACATACTGTCAATAATACGAATCTCACGTATCAAATCGTCCATATCATATTTTACACCTCGCAACTAAGATGGTATCTGAACAAATAATCTTTTTGTAAGTTATATTGGCTGTTTTGCAAGCAATTTTTAATTGTAAGTCGAGGTTCAATCATCTTTTTACACGCTGTAGCAAGAAAAACACAGATTCCCGATATTATTAACAAAAATCGGTTTAATGATGTTCCATTTGAAATTATACCAGAGCTGGTCATTAGCAGTGGTAAATGTATTATATGAATTATTTTGTTATAGTGTTTGTAACATTTTTTCACAACCATAGTTTTTTTAAAGATAATATTTGTAATATTGTATTAATGCGAACATATATTGTTTTGGAATATCTTTTAAAATATGATTCAAATCATCTATACTTTTTCATTATAATATTTTTATATAGTCACCATGTTTGATTAGAAAATTAATTACGGTATTTCAGACACGATTTCCAGACAAAACCAGTATCAATTGCTATCGGCATAAAAGTCTCTTCGACAATTTTGTTTAACACTATAGACACGGTGCCAGAGAAATCATCAGTCGACAATCTATACACAACAGTAACTTCTTCAGTGTGTTTGAGACTGTTGTTTTGTAACGACAATGGGGATAAAATTATGACGCAACTGTGTACACAATATTTTAATTTGTTTGTGCGGATTTTTAATCAAATTTGTTTTCACAACGATATTAGAAATCCCACTGACAATATCGTTTAGTTTCGTGTTAATATGTGCGAGTTTAATATCAACAGTTGGTGGACTTCCAAACTATTTGTTAGTAGTTCTGTTCATGTTTCTGCGAAAATTTTAAAACGTTCCTATTTGATTAGTAAAGTCAGTTTTGAGTGTGGTCATTTCATTGGTGATTGTGGCAAACGAAGTTGTTATTTGAACTTTCTTATCATCTACATATTGTTTTTTTGCAGCATCAAAGTCCGACTCTGGTGTTCTAAGATTATTGATGCCATTATTGTTCATGTTGTGAAATGCACGCATCATACCACCACGCACTGAGACATGCTTGATTTTTTATCATCGACGTAAATATTTTGTTGCGGCATCATTATCTCCGGATAAGTTTCCAAAGCCTGTAATCTTCTTATGGTTCATAAATATGTTGCCTGTGAATAAATCACCAGCTTTGTTTACATAATCGTTAACTGACCTACCGGAATCCTTTTTCTTACCTTGAATAATGAAAGTAACGATATGTTCAACAACCGCGGCAGGATTTCGTACAAGTACATCTGACAGTTGTACATTACCTGTCTTTAATTTTCCTTTTTTGTCCTGGAAAACAACGAATTTATTTTAATCTACACTTGTGATAGTTAATAAATTATTGATCTCATTTATGAGTTGATCAAGAGTTGATTTTCTTTATAAATCACGTTGCTGAGATTTATTTGACGAATATATCAATAAGGTTCCAAATGTTGTATAGTTCATTATACCTATCGTCGTACATAAAATTGTTGTTTTTTTGTGACACAAAAGTATACAACAACGATGGCGATGATATTAAATTTTGATACCGAACGATTGGTGAAACATAGACATAATAATGAACTTCCAGTTTGCCATTAGCTTTTTGTTGGTCGCACAGGATCGGGTAAAACCATTCTTTTCTTAAATCATTTGCTCAACGATCACTTTAACTACGATAAGTTGTAAATTTACACAATCCCCAACAGGACAAATGCGAATTATTACGAAAAAAATTCTTGATAATTTTGATGCTGGCGATAATATCATTTTGATACGACAAAAAGAAGAACTTGTTCCAGTGAACGAACTTGATTCTTCCAAGCATAAAATAATCGTCTTAGACGATATTCCGCTAAACAAGATCAGATCTTATTTTTCATTATCGCGCAATAAAAGATTCAATTCTGTTTATCTTGCCCAAGGTTTTTTGCAATGATAATAGATTTATTAGACGAAATACTGGTTGTTTCATATTATTTCCCGAACTGGACAATGTTGATGTTAGAAATATCGCAAACGAACAATGCGGTGATGTCCTAAAAGATATGTTTATCAAAATATATCATCGAGCAATCAAAGACAAATACAGTTTCTTTCTATTTGATAAACTAACGCGTGATCCAGCTAAAATGTTTCGCTATTGCATCGACATGCTTTTATAATCTAATTTTGTAAAGCGTATAGAAAATAATAAGCGAATATAAGCGAAGAATCGAATTCCTAAAAAAGGTTACTGAAACTCGAGCAGCTTTTAAGAAAAAAGTGGAAGAAGCTCGAAGTGGACAAGGTCAAACAAAGGAAGAAACTGATAAATTTTTCAAATTTGTTATCGAGGCAGCACTTTGCACGCAACCAAAAATATCAACATTGTCTTAGCAAATTTGAAAGAAAAAGAATCTGGTAACAAAATCGTAGAGATCGATAACGAAATAATTGACATACTAAATCATCTAAGATTGAGCGGATTACTGACATCGTCCGTGAACGAAATTTTACATAGCGATCTTATCTATAATATTAATAATGTCACTAACATCACTACATTATTGCTTGATTGATCGCAAGCAACAGGAAATAGCGTAAACTTTTCCATTTATTACAATCAGCCAAAAGAACATAATACTGCAAAACAATATGAAATTGGATTAACTCTTGTAATTGCTAGAATGCTATGGCTAACTTACATATAGGAGTAAATTATGAATTTGCAATTGTTTCAATAAGAAACACGCAGTGGAAAACAATAAAAATTCCACAAGGAGCTTATATCATTGCTGATCTAAACAAAGTGATAAAAGAGCTCATAACAAGATCTGGTGGTATAGCTGATGATTTTGAGCGAACACCAAATTATAACATACTACGAGTTACTATAACATTAAAAACTGTCAGTTCATTTTTTGTCACCAAGAAGTATTGCATCACTGATAGAATTTGAACATAAAACATATTATTTTGATCCTAATGAATAAGCTACTGCATATAACGGTGAACTGCCAGTAAATATAACAGAAGTAAATACGATATTAATAAACTGCTCTATTGCATCTGGGTCTTACTCAGCCAAGGGCAGTAAAGGACAAACAATTTACAGTTTCTCGCCAGACGTTCCACCAAGATGGATCATGCAAATTAATCCAGATCAGATTATCTATTATCCAATTAATCTCGAAAAATGAAATAACAAGTATTACAATGCAATTAACAGGATAATCGGGTTGAAAATAAATCTCAACAACGAAATTGTCACTTCTTATTTACAGTTACGCACTATAGCATGATCGATTTTGTGAGCGATATTTTATAGACAAAGATGAGACGAAGAAAAGTTAATAGAAAAAACATCATAGGTTGATTTTTTGGAGATATGGTTACTAAAATTATACAAAATATAGAAAATATACGCGTAAATCAGCATCAAATGCACTTGACGCAGGTAAAGCCTTCGCCACGGAGCAGCTTTTTTGGAGGGTACTGCAGTAGTACGAAAGATCGCTGATAAGATTAGAGGACCTTTCACATCAGAAAAAGTTATCAAATATTGTGCCAACAGAAGAAACAAAACGAGCTATGATAGCTACAACAAAAATAAAATATTATCAACACGTGGGGAAGAAATATCCCGTAAACTTGCAAAGAAAACAACGCCGACGTCCCAAGCTACCTTTTAATTTTGTGCAGCGATCATAAAATAAATGTTAGCTAAAATTATCTTGATCTTGCCGAAGAATATGATACTGACGACGCTGTAACATAATTAGAATACGTCTAGTATCTAGACAAAAACTCGAACGAACCAAATAAATCCGGTGTTAGAACTTTTAAATACAAGCGACGAGGCTGTGTTTCTACCATCTCATAAGGCAGTATTAAAAGTGCGTGGGCAAATAGTAACTACGATAGGCGGTGATATTACAGCTGGTTCAAACATTGCTCTTGTAAATAACGGTTGCAGCTTGTTTAAAAGTGCACGATATCAACCGGCCAATAACACTGCTGAAGATATTTTGATGTGTTGTGACGTGATTATGATTTTTAACGTAGCTTTAACATTTTTTCAGTTATATTGCTACGATGTGTGCAGTGTGTCAGTGTATAGTGATATCTAGCACTGGGGCATCATGCCGCAGGCCGGCTAGTCCTAACACTAACCTCTTAATATTGAAAGTTAAGTTAGTACCATTATTGTAAGTCTTTGGTATGACTCAACCGGGGATCGAACCCACGAGTTCCCGCTTCCGAGGCGGATGCTCCAAACACTATGCCACCGGAGCACTTTCCTACAGCAAGTACAATATTAAACATCGTTACGTTTAGCGATGATTTTTATAGATCAGTTGCCACAAACATGATGTGGTTTAAATATACCTCGTTTGGGACAGCTGTTTTGAGCGAGTTTCGTACTGGTGCTGATAATCCTGCTGCTGATAACAATAATCTAATCGCCAATCCAGCTGTTGATGATGCCGCTGTGATAGGTAATTCGATAAGATTTGCTGTTACAAATATAAGACGACAGCAGTATAGCAAGAGATTTGCCAAACGAAAAGCGTTTGCCGCAGAATCTCGCCAAATAACGATGATGATACCGTTAAGCACAATCTTTGGATTCTGCCGTGAGTACAACAACGTTTATCGAGGAATAAAACATACACTTATTTTAGATCGAGCTGATCATAACGATTGTATAATGCATGCCGATGTGGTGGCTGAAGACCAGTTTGCTATTACAATATTAGCAAAACAGGATTCATCAAACAGCCATTTCCAACGCGACTGATTACATTTGGCGTGTTACAACTACAGATAGCGAACAACTACATTGGCACTTGTTTGTTGTATTTTAAAGACAATCACGTCGTAACGATCATGAAATGAATAACTCCGTATTGTATAATCCAAATGTTAGACGAATATTTGTTAAAGGGTAAATTGCGGACAATATCTCGAACGTGCAATCGAATGTAATTTTACTGCTGACGCCTCAAGAAACATCTCGACCGTACATGTATCTTATGGAAGCAATACAAAAATATCAGGACGCAGACAGGGGATCTCAAATATAATTAGGGACATTTCCTTCTCTTTACCCTATCTTTTACTTTGATATATCTAAACATTCTGAACGAGTTATCGGATTGACTGCTAATATCTAGATTACATGGAAACTGTGCGCTCTGCCAACCGAACAGTTTAACGAATACACGCTAGTGGTCACTTAGACTTGTAGCAGGATCTGCTACAACGAAAAAAGCAGTGGAAGGTCGTAGAATCAAACAAATCTATCGTTAGTTTAATGAAACAATATATAATAGATGTCACAGCGAAAAGTACAATCGTCGAAAAAGAAAACAAGTATGTACTGCACATTGTTAGCGACGATGACGACGACAACGATGATGATAATGATGATGATGATGATACTCTATTCAAAGCACATATATGGTTTAATACAGCCATGGCAATCTTTCTCAGTTCCTACAAAACGTTGTTATATACCTTACAATTATGATCAGAAAGTCTAATTAAATCTTTTGATCGTTCAGATTGTCTCGAAGCAAGAACCAAACAGCTCATTTTCTATATTTCTCTATGCTTGTTCATCAATTTATTTGGCATTTTGATATTACAAAGGTAGCATTCTTATTTGAAGATTGCATTTCAAAATAATGTACCTGTTTATGTCCTAATAATTCCGAAGTTTATTTGCTTTATTAAATAAAGATTCGTGTTTAATTTCTTGCAGTCTTGGATGGGCTTCTATCATTAGCATCTTATTCACTCCCTCCCTGAGTTGCCTTTTTTATTCTACCTTGTAGATCTATCTTCCATGTTAATGTAATGCAGAGAAATAATGAAGACAAGGAAATAACAATACAAATAGAAAGCAAAATATGAGATGCAATTGAAATAAAAAGAATCAAATCTGGCAAGCAGAGCACACACCACACACATCCCAATCAATTTACACAAGCGTTCAGGTTGTCAAAAACAACAAGTTTGTATCCCCTTTTGAGGATAAAGAAATTTATAGATAATTGTGTTATATTGAGAAATTTTTTAAAATTTGAAATAGCCAAGATAGCATTAAACCTTGTTATTACAAAGTGTACTTCTTGGCAGAGCTCATGATATCTGCATTTCCCTCTCAATACAACAGTGTTGATTAAGATGTGGTTCATGAATATACATTGAAGGGTTGAGGTGGTGATGTTCAGTCAAAACGGATAATAAATATTATGCTAACCTCAAACAGCTCATATTAGTTAAAGAGTTCATTAATTCCATCTATATTAGTGTCAGTATCAATCCAGATAAGAAAACAGTGGAATCTTTGCAAGATGTTGCAAGACGATTATTCTTCGATGCACATAGTTTCATTTGTTAATATGTCTTCCTCTCAGCAGTTTGATGGTTTCAAAATCTCAATCTTTCATAACTTTTAAAAGTCAAACTTATGATAAGACAGATTAGAAATCCTTATCTCTTCCTATGTGATTATTATTTCTGTTTGCTACAGGTTAAAAAGTAAGCAACATAATCAAGACACAACTATTACAAATGTTCTTTTTTATAAGAGATCTGAGTCACTTCCTGTATTGAAAAAAATACATGAGTTGGGTTAAACAAAACCCAGTATGGTTTTGTTATGGAGAATTATACACTACTTATGTTGAAAAATTCTGAAGGTATTCATTGATTACTAGTCAATGACATAGCTGGAGATAAGATTCTTTTTAATCCACTTGTAACTGACAGGCCTTGTTTAAATTAGAATCGTGATCTTATTGAGATTGACATCTTCGAGGTATACATTAATTGTACATTTACTAGAGCTATGGCAAAAAACAAACTTCTGAAAATTGTGTTGGTCAGGAAATTGTTCCTTCATCTGAAAATTGTATTGGTTATTTTGCTAATGAAGTAACCTTAGCTCCTGGAGTTGATCCTTCCATAGGTACTTACCACAGTGATCCTCTCTTTGCCACTAATTTTCTTTATTCAAATCAGGGTAACAAAAACAATCACTAGTTTTCGAACAGAAACAAGATCTTGAGATGCGTTTGTTTCCGATGACTATTTGCAAAACTAAAGCCACAAAAACATCAGTTTGTTATTTAGTGAATACGGGATCATTATGAGGCACTGGATACAACCTCATGTATCCGCTGATGACGAGTGGTAAGTGAACTATTGAATGGTTGTTCCTAGGTCATATCGACAAGACATTTTAGCCCTGCCCATGAAACTCCTTTAGCTAGTCATTTAGGAGCCAGTCTTATCACAAGAGCTTAAATATTTTTGTTGGGGCGAAGATTAAATGTGATATTTCTAAATAAATTGATCTTGCCATACTTGTCGATTTGTTGGAAAACGCAATCAGATGATACCACAGACTCATCTTTCAACAAATTCCCTCATTTCACGAATCAATTTGCAAATTTGAAGAACATGATTCGGTCATACTGCTTTGATAGGGAAAAGAATTTGAAAAGGTGCAACAGCATGGTTGCATAAAGAATCATCTCAATGAAGAATGTTTATGAAAAGAAATTAAATATTTGCTGGAAAATCATTGCATAGAACCAAAGTAAACTTAACTTGAGTGCGCTATGTAATGTACTCTTCTATCGAAAGCAGATTTTACATTTGGAATTTAAATGTCACATATATTATCAAGTCTGACGTTTTGAAAGAATTTTAGAAAATTCTACTCACGGATAAAACCTTGGAAATTTTGGTATTTTTAACTCCAGACGGACCAATCCTATAAAGTGATGCCATTTGGTAGGAAAGTACTCCTTCAACATTCCAAAGTTTTATGAACATAATAACATATGTTTAAAATAAATGTGGGCCTACATCGATGGTTTCATCATTATCTTCACACCCGAAAAGATAACTTGGAACCCATTCAGAAATCTTTTGATCTACTATGTGATACAGATTTGACAATTTAAGTCAAAATATGAATTTTGCAGTGTTTGTGTTACATTTTGGGGACATATTTTGATACACGATCAAGTTAAGTTATAGAAGTTACTGTTAATCCTATCTTTGAATTCCCAGTGCCTATCAGTAAGGACAAAACTGATGCTAAATTTTCTTATGGCTGGAGATTGTCTGACATTTTGTTTAGATTGGTCCATAAATGCTGAACCCTTGAAGAACTTGTTCAGTAACTTATCCAAGTTTATTTGGTCTGACAAATGTCAAGAGGCCTTTGATAAATTAAAATGCCTTAATTCAAAGCGTACCAGATCTTTCAACTCCTGATTTCAGTCAATCAGGTAAAATGTGCGTTTTCGTAAGTGATGTAGAGGTCAATGGAGTACGGTACATATAACAATCGTTTTGCTGTTGCACCATACTTATACTTTGTAAACTTTCCATAACTTTCCCTTTTTCAATTTCTATAAAAAAATATTTGCCGATTGAAGTGAGTTAATGAAATACAGTATACGATGACTGACTCAGATTAAAGTACCATGGGGAAGCTACTGTATATTATCGCGGTATTGGCGTAACTTAGGAATAGTAGCACGAACGTATTGTGATCGACATAAATTCCAATTTACCCATGAGAAGGAATGTTCACACTTGCGGTCAGAATGTTTCCATAAAAAACGAAAGGATCTAATGATCAAATCAAATACACAATTGCAAATAAAGTGAAAATCAATGAACAACAATATTGCACATTAGAAAACAAATATTATTGAACTTTACATGAATTTTAAATCTCGTGTGGGCAAAGAAAAATAAATACATAAAAAATAGTTTTATTTTTATTAATATTATTATTATTAGTAGTAGTAGTAGTAGTAGTAGTAGTAGTAGTAGTAGTAGTAGTAATAGAAGTAGTAATAGTAATAGTTGTAGTAGTTCAAGAAAGATCAACTGCTATTTTATTCTTATTTATGTACCAGAAGTATAATCATAACCAAAATGTTGTAATGTTTTGTCAATCTTGGCTGCTTTGGAATGAAACTGCAAGTATTGCCTTGTAAGGATATGTATGTCACCATCAGTATATGACTTAAAACCATCAAACACCAGACTAAACACCGAATATATTTCGTAATCGAAGCTAATGCAGGTATAGCAGGTTCGACTAGAGTTTTGTATGTGATGACTAACGACATTGCATGCACTTAACAAAAAAAAGTTCATGCTATTTCAGTGTAAACTTATATAAACGTTGACATTTTAGAGGAAATTGTGCTATAAAGAATTTGCGTCCTTATTGGCTACAGCTTTACATTTGTAAGCAATCACTAGACGGCACGTAACCCAAATTAAACGGAAAATCCCGTTTGCCCCGATAACATAGAGTTCGTCATAATAAAGCGTTGGAGTATATTTATTTAAAGAGACAAAAGTAGCTTAGATCATCCTAGCTGTGAGTAATTTTTATAAACAATTAACCAAATACCAGAGAAATTATTACGTAATCAAGAAGGAATGTTTGGCTTTGATATTGGGAATGCAACACTGAGGTGTACATTAATTAAGCTCCTCCTCGGACTATAATGTTCAGTGATCCCTTCCCCATTATTTTCACTAACATTACAAAACAACAGAGATTTTTCACGTGGTGTTTTGATGCAGCAGGATTGATCCATTGACATTGGACATATCAAAGATAATCTGAAAGTAGATGTACATCCTAAACCGTCTATGTAATCATATTATAATACGATATTTACCTAACATATAAAATAAATCTTGCTTCTATAAATTTTACTTTTTCTTTATGAGGTGAGATGTTATATACATATATATAGTGTGCTTAACTTCTGTCCATGCATGAATATTTTAATGACCATTTGAAAACAAGCCAATATATTGCTTCTTTTCATCCTTAATTGTAATTTACATTTTGAGATAATACACATCTGTAAACAAAAATGTTACTTGGATAAAGGTCGGGTCATTGGCTTTTTCCTTGGAAAAAACATGCTAACTGATGTTTGTCAGGTTGTTTACTAACATATAAGTGAACCTGACCTTGTGTGCAAGTTTCATAGGAAAATAACCCGTATCTGCGTTCATGTAATTTGTCTTGGGAGTTTGTATAAAGGTTGTGATCCACATATTTATTTTTTTCTAATTTAAATATGTCTAGTGGAAGCAGTCGTTTAGTTGTGTTCTGTTGTGTTTTAGTTTGAGAAAATAAATATTTATTTATATTATTATTGGAATTGCAAAATTTTCCTTTAGATTAAATCACTATCTTCGGAATATTGTGAATTCGTTGAAAGAAATATTGATTTATATCACTGTG
Source organism: Potamilus streckersoni (assembly GCA_016746295.1). Classification (NCBI taxonomy): domain Eukaryota; kingdom Metazoa; phylum Mollusca; class Bivalvia; order Unionida; family Unionidae; genus Potamilus; species Potamilus streckersoni. Next base: position 952,430 of record JAEAOA010001254.1, on the reverse strand, counting down.
ATAAATAATGAATTTAGCATATCAGCTCATTCAAGGCTATATTCACATCAGCACATTCAAGACTTTAATTCATTTGGAACGTTCTGTTCATTTGGCCATGTGATAAACCATTGATAATTATTTCGGATTTATTGACAATACTGCGATTTCTGTCAGAATTTTCACGGAAATAACATTATTTGTTGAATTGTACTAAACTTGTTGGTTTTGCATTTTTCTGTTACTTTCTTTAAGACCATATAATCATAAAAGAATGATGTTAATATTTGTAATTTTTGAGAAATCAAGAATCCATTAATAATCTTGTATTAGATTAACATGACAAATTTAATTTTAGACTCAGATATATATATATATATATATATATATATATATATATATATATATATATATATATATATATCTATATATCTATATATATATATATATATATATATATATATATATATATATATATATATATAATTCTGATGTTCAATTTATAGCGAATTTATTACCTCTCAATGCAGTAAAGTAAAGAAACCTTAACCTTATTTTCTTCCTAATATTATATTGTAAGTTATAAATTTGAGAACCGGAATATTTTTAATGCATTGAGTTTACTACAGTCAGACCAAATCAAATACGGTAAAGTATGTAGTACTTCAAGCACTTTTAAATATTGAAAGTTCCTACCAAATCCTCCCTACGACACTGGAATGAAGTGAACACAGATGATCGCACTATCAATCTTTTGCATAGTTTTTAAAAAGCACACCAGAAAAAATTTATCAAACCAAAGAAAATATGTTTTTTTATGGAATTCTAATACATTCAATAATTTATCAGTTCAGAGACAGCAAAGATTAATCTTAGGTCTGACCATTTCAAAGATGTGTTACAATTGAAGAAAATGCATTATTGTAATTCAATTATTGTCGTAAAAACATGCAATTCAGATTTAATATTTTTAGAATACTGAGTGAAAAGGTCTTAAGGGAATTCCAGTTTACAGATGCGCCATGCGAAGTAGGTGTGCCTGATCTCTCTCTCTCTCTCTCTCTCTCTCTCTCTCTCTCTCTCTCTCTCTCTCTCTCTCTCTCTCTCTCTCTCTCTCTCTCTCTCTCTCTCTCTCTCTCTCTGGGGAGGTTATTTATATTTTTCGTTACGCGATCAGCTGGTGTTGGTTGTCTCCCTTATATGGTGCACTTTGGTTTATCAGTTTTTAACGGTACAAGCATCTACTAGAATTTGAAAGGAAAATTCAAGTTATTGTATGGAAACAATCTCTACGAATATATTTAATGTTTTAAAAAGGACTCTTCAATAATATATTTCAAAAATTTTTTAGTGTGTAATACATCAAGTACTACAAACATAAGGCTTTATGACTGCATTAAGGACACAAAACGTGTTTTTCCCGCTCAGCTGAGGGAGATACCTCTTCGAAATATTCGGACGTAGAAATAGTCATGATATTCAATCCTACTGTCGAACATATTATGTTAAAATACATTTCAATTTTTCGTCATACAAATTTGTCTCTTTAAATAAACACTAGATAAACACACGATAAAGACTGCAATTACATTGTATTTTTAACAAAATATTTGACCAAAATATGCCGTATGAAGTTATAACTTAAAAGAATTCAATTTATGATGATAATAATAAAAATAATAATAATAATAATAATAAAAATAATAATAATAATAATAATAATAATAATAATAATAATAATAATAATAATAATAATAATAATAATAATAATAATAATAATATGTCAACTATTTCGTTCTTCATTATCAACAAGTAGCATTGGTACATGAATCTACAAAGAAAAATTCTAATCAGCTGTTTTGGCCACAAAGAGTTCTAACAAGCTGAGTTGCGGCAAAGAATATTGATCAAGGGTATCCAAGAAAGGCATTGGCACCCAGGCTAGAACTCCCGACCCACTACCTACAATTCAAGTGTTCTATTTACTAAATTAGCCATTTCTGGTTATCCCTGCTAAGTCACTGTCTAGGGGAGGTGTGTGCCAGAAAAATCATTGCAAAGTTACGAATTAGTGACTTAATTTGACCAGAATTATACAAATTACACAAAATAGTTTTACACAGCCAATCATTTGATGGATTTGTGAAGGAGCTCTAGAGCTCCTTCACAAATCCATCAAATAATTGGCTGTGTAAAACTTGCATGTGACATCATTACTTACAACCATGCATCTGCAAGGGAGGAGAGCTGTTGTCAGACAATATAACTTCAAGCGATCTAAAGCAAAAACAATAAAACACTTCAGCTGAATGCTAACCATGATGAAGCATTGGTGGCCCAGTTTGACCGTCACATCTGATTACAGTGTAAAATACCGCATAGAACTTGATCAGCTACTTAAGCTGTATCATAAGATTGTCGAAACGTCTGCATGCCTTTATTCCGAATCAATACGTTAACATCTATGTCAAGATTACTGATATAAGTAACCTGCGCAATAAGTTTTTTTGCTACAAAACGTAAGTCCACCTCGGTGTTCTTTTTACTTTATATGCTGGTCTTGATTTTCAATTGCGAATGCTACGTAGACGACCGTGTTCATTCAAAACATCAGTTGTTATCATTGTTTAAATTCATTACTTCTCGCCGCAGAATAAGTGATTGTCTTGGAATGTCATTATCCATTATCCATTGGGTTAATTTCAAAGGTAATTATACAGTTGAACTTCCACGCATCTTTTTATGTAACATTTTGATCTTGCATTTGGTGAATTTTGTAGTGTCTCAAGAATCTTTGCAAAAGTGATGTCGATTTTATCTTTAATAACCTCAGTCGTACACGAACACCGCTATGAATCCAAGGCCTTGTGATTATAAACGCATCATAATTCTGACGGTTTAGCACCAGAATCAAATTCACATAAAATCGATTTCCATCCTAACTGCGTAGGTGATCGTCCTTTCTAACACTGATGCGATTTCGGTACATATCTTTGAAAACAGGATTATTGCCCAATGATCCTGTAAATCACCGCAACCTTTATATAATTGAATCTTGGGTAAATGTAATTGCTGAGCACTTGCGGCAGTTTCAGCAGCATTTTCTTTATCACCATCTACCCGTGCCATGTAAGCCCACTACGCCCTTGTAGGAATCTTGATATAATACTGCGCTGCTATTTAAGGAAGATGCTTTATAGATAACTATGTATTCCTCTGGAAAAAGTTGTAACATTATAAATATGTATTTTTCTTCATACCGCTCGAATTTCGTAGCCCAAGCTCTGGCGAGAGTTTCTTTGGCCGAAGTAATGTTGAAATGCTTCTATAAAAGGAAATCGTTATCAACTGGAGAAGTCTTTGTATTATATGATTTCACTGACATGTGTCTGTTTGCTCAACTAAGTTAACCTCGTCGGTCATCTCTACAAACACAGGTTCAGAGAGACTTCGCGAACAGATCAGCATGGTCGACAAAGCTAATTACACGACATTTCTTTGAGAGTACATTTAAGACATGGTCAAGAACCTAGACCAATACGGAAAGCTATCAGATGCGAGTTGTAGGAGACGTAATGTCATGTTCTGCCACAAGTTCACGTTTTCCAAGGCGGCATACACGTTTGAATTTATTACGTATTAATGTCATTGAACTTCTTATTATATACGAACTTTGAACTAACTGGACAAAATCACTGTAGTATATCTTCTTTTACGTTATACTGAAATACTGTACGAGGGCCTTGCAAATAAACAGTCTGAATAATCAGTCAAAATTAAATCAATGTAAACTGCGCGTTATATTTACGTTACCCCAAATGAACTCAAATGAACCATTATTAAGTACAGATCCATATTTCCTTTCACGGCATCAAATTGAAAAGTATTCGATTGCTTGTATATTTCAGCATTGGGGTTTGCTTCTTTAAACCAAGAAAGGGGTTCATAAAATAATCTTTACTGATTATTTAGTGTGGATGCGTCGTTATATAATACCAACATCTTTTTTTAATTGTATTGATTCTCGTTATCTTCGCTGTCACCAATCACATATTCACTGTTTTCGTCACAAGGTCTGAATATCTTGAAGTTTTCTTTCACGATATCAAATAATGATTTTCACTCAGTTGCGGTATTTCTCGCCATGTCCGTATAGTTAGTTACTATTCCAAAATAAATTATAAATCAATTATTATATCAAGAACTCCGATTATATAACTGAAAATCATAAATCTTTTTAACATCTTTAGCAAATCTTCCTGACGAATAACACAAAATATCAATTTAATCTTTCACGCAATGTTAGAAACACTCCATTGTTTCAGGTATATGATCCAGCATTATTACGCTAATAAATACTTTCAAAATACGATACGTTTCAATCGGTGAACCTCGCAGGTTCATGTGTGAGCTTGTCTGCATACGCCTGTGATGTGAGTACAAGGTTTTGATATCAGAAGACGTTGTAGATCAATAAAATATAAATAAAAATCCTTTTAAATTAACGTGCTTCTTTTCAAAGTAATTTAAAGTAAATCTTTCTATTTGATAATACAAATTCTGATAAAATTTGATAAATTTGATTGTAAGTTATAGTGAAGCAAGATGAATCGTATTTTAAAGATTATACACGCTTAAAACGTCAGACATAAAGCAGTCAAATTTGCAGAAATCCTGTGTTGAATTTCGCCGGCAGATCATTTTGCATGGCTACTGTACTAACATAATTAACAGCTGGGCACGTTGATCTCTAAGTTCTCCAAATATAACATTCAAATTTGTGACTCAATGCCGGAAACGATTAAAAAAACTTTAACATCAATGAACTTTTGTTAGGATTACAATAAAAAAATAATTAAAATAGAGCAAATACTTTATTATTCTATTTTCATTCATACAAAAGTTATTGAAAATGAAAATTTTGTTATTTTGAGTCCATGATAAAAAATTAATGTTTAATATAAATTCTTATCACAGGGCCCTGGTGATTGAGTTTTCAGATAACATCATACGTTTTCGTATTACTTACCTTTAAGTTACCGTCCACCGCACTTTGCGTCAATCTTCCATAGCAAATGTGTCGTGCAAAACCTATTCCTTGAAACTTTTGTACATTCAAGAAGCATGCGTTCTTACATAGAGAAAAGTGATAACATGTGATTTATGCATGATAACTTTGACTTGTTCATCTCAACGGAATATATTTATATATATATATATATATATATATATATATATATATATATATATATATATATATATATATATATATATATATATATATATATATATATTTATGCAAGAAATTTAATTTCTCATCAATAACGACGCTACCATAGCTTAATCCAAAAACTTACAGGAACATATTTCAGGGGAAGCAAAAGCATACTAATATTAAAGCCTGTTTATACTTTTGACTAGTTGACGAGTTTGAATTGTATGAAATGGCTTCAACTATAACTGACTTTTCTTTTAGTAACAATAATCGTGTCAAATTAGCAAAATAATCTTTGCACCCCTTTGAATAACTGTTCAATTTGAGAGCAAAACTATTTTTGCGATGTATCTGTTAGAATTTCTTGAATGGACTCTTAAAGCATTTCTTGGCATGAAGTGTTTATATTCATCATTTATCATTATCATTACAGGAAATATATAAAAAATATTTTATCCGTTTAATGTTTATGCTGGACAAAAGTCTCAAGCTATATTTTAAGAAAACTTCCTTCACATTCAGTCTAATCATAAAATCTTGGAGCAGTTGCTTCTCATACAACAAAGTAATTTCATTCAATTTGCAGAAATATACTTTTTTAAGGTAACAGTCATGGATGGAGAGCTGAGTATTCCGAATTTCCTACTTCTTTCAGTTAATGTGTTTCTCATTCGTTCAACATCATAAAATGTAAGCATACTTCAGATTAAGTTTCCCGATTTTAGAGTAAACTAAAAACAGCCATATTAGATCAAAGTAATGATCTTTCAAGAATATGTGTACAACAAATGAATCAAGTTAGTAAATATTTCATGTTTTCATTTTTTAAAAATATTATGAATAGACAAAAGAAAAAAAATATTATTAACTACAAAAACCATTTTCGTTCCCACGCAAGTGTGTACGGATGCATGCATACATACATACATACATACATACATACATACATACATACATACATACATACATACATACATACATACATACATACATACATACATACATACATACATACATACATACATACATACATACATACATACATACATAAATACATACATACATACATACATAAATACATAAATACATAAATACATACATACATACATACATACATAATGATGAGTATGTAAATAAAGTATTACTAACTTAATAGTAATAATTAATGAGGAACAACTAGAAAAAATTATTGATAGAGATGGTCCATTACTGGTGTCTAAATGGGTTTCGTAGCTACAGTAGTAGTGCATTAGCAGTTGTTCTTTGTACTGTAGTATAGCTGTTGTTGATATTGGTGTTGCAGTTTTATTGGTAGTTATGTTGTAGTATTGATGTTACTATTAGGGATTCAATACGACAGCTAACGGATTTCAACACCGCAAAATAATGAGAGAGAGAGAGAGAGAGAGAGAGAGAGAGAGAGAGAGAGAGAGAGAGAGAGAGAGAGAGCAAATAAACCCAAGAGGAGCTATCGGTCGAGCATATACACGGTCAGACAAAGCCAAACGGGGAGAAAGAGATTGTGGGTTACTAGAAAACACTATCAAACTGAGTTTCACTCCCTTTATTCATTCAACATTTTTACAATACCAAAATAAAATAAAATAAAATTTTAGTAACAATAACATCTGATGAAGAGCATGACATCTGTAATCATTTGCTAATATCTCGAAAACTTTCTTTCGTAATGTTAAACTTACATCCATGTAGTAATTACCAACATTCTTCATTATCATGTACATCTTTAAGGAATATATATTGCTTGATTGCCATATACAACTGCAACGATTACAAAGTTACTTTATTAACATATACAATAATTAAGTTTACAAGTTGCTTGATTTCTATAGTATGACTACAATGACTACAAAGTTACTTTATTAAAATATACAACTACAACGATTACAAAGTTACTTTATTAACATATACAATAATTAAGTTTACAAGTTGCTTGATTTTCATAGTATTACTACAATGACTACAAAGTTACTTTATTATCATATACACCAATTAAGATTACAAGTCAGTTGATTACCATATACCAAAAGAAGGATTACAAGATGCAATATTGCTACATACACTTACATTCATGTAATAATTACAAAATTACTTTATTATCATATACAACAATAAGGATTACAAGTTGTAATATTCCTAGATACACTTACATTCATGTAATAATTACAAAGTTACTTTATTATCATATGCAGCAATAAGGATTACAAGATGAAATATTCCTACATACACTTACATTCATATAATAAATACAAAGTTACTTGAATATCATATACAACAATAAGGATTACAAGTTGCTTGATTGCTACATAACCTTACATTCATGTAATAATTACAAAGTTACTTGAATATCATATACAACAATAAGGATTACAAGTTGCTTGATTGCTACATAACCTTACATTCATGTAATAATTACAAAGTTACTTGAATATCATATACTACAATAAGGATTACAAGTTGCTTGATTGCTACATAACCTTACATTCATGTAATAATTACGAAGTTACTTGAATATCATATACTACAATAAGGATTACAAGTTGCTTGATTGCTACATAACCTTACATTCATGTAATAATTACAAAGTTACTTGAATATCATATACAACAATAAGGATTACAAGTTGCTTGATTGCTACATAACCTTACATTCATGTAATAATTACAAAGTTACTTGAATATCATATGCTACAATAAGGATTACAAGTTGCTTGATTGCTACATAACCTTACATTCATGTAATAATTACAAAGTTACTTGAATATCATATACTACAATAAGGATTACAAGTTGCTTGATTGCTACATAACCTTACATTCATGTAATAATTACAAAGTTACTTGAATATCATATACTACAATAAGGATTACAAGTTGCTTGATTGCTACATAACCTTACATTCATGTAATAATTACAAAGTTACTTGAATATCATATACTACAATAAGGATTACAAGTTGCTTGATTGCTACATAACCTTACATTCATGTAATAATTACAAAGTTACTTGAATATCATATACTACAATAAGGATTACAAGTTGCTTGATTGCTACATAACCTTACATTCATGTGATAATTACAAAGTTACTTGAATATCATATACTACAATAAGGATTACAAGTTGCTTGATTGCTACATAACCTTACATTCATGTAATAATTACAAAAGTTACTTGAATATCATATACTACAATAAGGATTACAAGTTGCTTGATTGCTACATAACCTTACATTCATGTAATAATTACAAACTTTCTTGACTATCATATACGATAAGGATTACAAGTTGCTTGATTGCCGTATACAACTAGAAGGATTACAAGTTGCTTGATTGACGTATACAACTAGAAGGATTACAAGTTGCTTGATTGCCGTATACAACTAGAAGGATTACAAGTTGCTTGATTGCCGTATACAACTAGAAGGATTACAAGTTGCTTGATTGCCGTATACAACTATAAGGATTACAAGTTGTTTGATTGACGTATACAGCTAGAAGGATTACAAGTTGCTTGATTGCCGTATACAACTATAAGGATTACAATTTGTTTGATTGCCGTATATGTCTATATGGATTACAAGTTGCTTGATTGCCGTTTACAACTAGAAGGATTACAAGTTGATTGATTGCTGTATACAACTAGACGGACTACAAGTTGCTTGATTTTCCGGAAGGATGGGATCCCAGCCGATTCATACCAAAGATTTCTAAAACTTGCACTAACAGCTGCCTCGCTAGGAGCTCAGCATTAAAAGTCTAATGACGCACTCACACGACTTTCGATTATATTATGAATTTAACATTCGCGAAGAAATTATATAGGTATTATGTGATATATTTCATGAGTAATGAAAACAATGACTATTGTTTTTGATTATCTGGCATTCAAAATTAAATTAAAAAAATGTTAGATTCAAAACTTTCAGTTAATATTGCTATTATCTTTCAAGAAATAAATCAACACAGGCTTTAAATATTTTAGACAAAACTGCAGTTCATTCCCAATCTAATGTAATTTACATTTATATAACCTTTCAACACTGGAATACCGGTTAAGGAGAAGTACTAATATATACACTCACTGCAGTACTTGCGACCATATTAATAGTAATGCTATTCCAAACACCCATCCACCGAGATGATTCATATTAAAATTTAAGTGCCAGTAGTGAGTGTTCTAGGGGTCTGAAATATGAACTCTGTAATAAGTGTTGCGATTTGCACAATGTTAATGGTTTGATTGTGTGATTTTGCTTTTAATGGTTTTTATTTATTTATTTATTTATTTATTTATTTATTTATTTATTTATTTATTTATTTATTTATTTATTTAATAGGGGAGATATGTAAGCATGTAATCAAATCCCTTCCGATCATATATATTCATCTTCTCAGGTTAAAGATAATTTATGCATTTTCTTGCCTTTGTCCTCGTACGGCTGATATATGTTATGGAAGTGGCCAATCATTATTAAAATGTACGTTACTCTCCCTAAAAGAAACTATTGTTGCTTACGTCAGAGATCTCGCCAGTATTATTTCCTGATAATAAATATGATGGAAAAAATACCAGCATCACACGAATGTTAATATTTTGGAGTGCAGGAATTAACTTCCTAAGAGGATGAGTCTCTTGTGGGATTGAGTTTTTTATAGTCCCTTCTGTAATTCCTTTTATCTAGAAGTGTAGGTAGATTTTAATAATTAATAAGTTTCAAGTTTGTTTATCTGTCTATTCAGTGGACCTGTTTTCCTTGATCCTTTTTCATATTTATTGAACTGTACGTATATTACAATCTATGAGAATAAAAACATGCAGAAAGATACAATATAAATTTACAAGAATTCAAACTGAATTCTACTAGTATATAAAGTCGAGAATACTAATTTGTTTTAAAACCCATCCATTACAATACCTATATTTCGAACATTTACAAAATTATGACTTCTTTTACTTTAAAAGAATACTCATAACCGTGTATAATAGAGGAGAGAAGACAGTTTGAAAGTAGAATGACGTCTATAGATCAGATAGATCGGTAATTACATGCCTTATTAGCAACAAAACTTTTAATATTGCATCTAAAATGCTATCTTTTTTCCACGAATACTTGCATTGCACAGAAGGTATGCACTTCTGCATACAGGAATCTGATTGAAATTATCATCCTGCAGCAATTAGTTATTTCAATTTGAATTATTTCTCTATTAGGTTTTGAATCACGGTGGGCAAATTGATATACTTAGCTTCATAAATACAAAACCTAAGGTATGTGTGATAAATCGATTCTTTATTAATGTACAATGAGTGTGTAGTCTCGTTCAATAATATCTCTCACGTGATTTGTCTGATCATTGCCATCAAAGGGTCTAATTAGGGTCATTACAAAATTTGCAATGATCAAAACATGGTTTACTAAACCGTAGGCAGAGTAGTTGATTGATTGATAGACTAGTTTGCAATCTTAATTAAGACTAGCGTACATTTTGTATTGTTTGACTATGAATCTATTATTATATGTATGAATGGAGAGACTCCTTTTCGCTTTGTTTCCGACGTTAACATCTATCTAGCTTTCGATTTATTGTGATAACAATTATATTCATGTGTGTTTTACTTGAATTATATTTTCTCTTTGCAAAACTTCAAATCATTTATATATATAGATATATATATATATATATATATATATATATATATATATATATATATATATATATATATATATATATCTGTGCAGTGGCTTTCTATAAATATATACATATGAAATGCATGTAGAAAACTATATTTACACAATGTTGGGTGGAATGTGGTTTATGAAATACGTTTATAGAATTTGTATATTCTCAAGCAAATGGTAAGACTACTCAGTAAATTGCGTGTTTTGCGTCCAGGTGCAGTATCTTTTTTGTATTTCAAACAAAATCATTCCTTGCTAGTTATCATTGAAAACCCATTAGTGATTAATTTTAATGTCTGCGTGAAGACAAACACATTTTCATCGAAGTGTTTAATTGTGTTTACTCTTTCTTTTGTCGGCAGCAGCAGTAGTAGTAGTAGTAGTAGTAGCACAATAAATAAAGTAACAGTAGTAAGTACAGTAGTTATAGAGACACTATAACTAGTGCTTCCGGTGTGGTAACATTCGTATTGAGAGGTGTATTACATATTGTAACAAAAGATTTAGAAAAACAATCAGTAATTATGATGGTATAACTTTTTGAGTATCACTTTAATCAAAATTTGATGCCTTTCTTTTCATGGTTTCTGCCTTTTTTTCTGAAGGATCTCTACCCACGAACCTTGTTACGTTTCTTTTTCTTTGGCTGGTCAAACTGTCTTACAAATTTCAGAATCTGCCTGAGTAAGATGTCACCTAATGCATTTGCACCTGACCTATGAGGTTTCCTTGTGACATGCTCTATGCTCTCGTTCAGTATGGTCGTAGCCATCGTCATGAGGCAGAATATTACAAGAAACATAAATGTCGTGTAATAGAAATCTGACAGAATAGGAGAGTGCTTTTATATACCCTGAAAAATACTTTTACCAAGAAGGGCTTCTGTTAGTGTCACTAATGAAGCGAAAGGATCTTTGTTAATGTCCAATGATCTCCCAAAAATCACGTACCCCAAGCTAACGTTAGCAGCGTCATTAAAAATCCCAAAAGGTCCCTTTTCGCTATTAGCATTGTTCGTATCGCCCTGCTGAACCATTTACTCCTGCCTTGAATCCTAATGATCCTAAGAGTTGCATAAAACAATAAAATGGCGAGCAAAGTAATTAACCATGAATTGGCAAGTGCAAGATGCTCAAAATTGACATATTCATTTTGGTCGTCAAGGTACCTGTCTATAGTTTCCTTGGTCATTATATGCCGGTAGAAAAGAAGTACAACAGAAATGATGCCAAGAAACAACATACCAAAGTCTGTAATATTCCACAGGCATGCGAAGTAATGTGTGCCACTATTGTAAATTTCGAAGCACAGTCTAAGAAATAAAAGTATCACAAATAGTATAAAGAGGAAATAACTACCTATATATAAAATACTGGAATAGTTCAGTCGAAATGTTGTGATATAGCTAGAGTTAAATAGGCTACCTGTTTCAGGGTATTCAGCAACATATTTCACAAACGAAAATAAATTCGCATTCGGATTGTGTAAGGAAAACTCGAGGAAAACAGCCTTCCAGTTGTTTTCACTGAGCTCTTTTATTATGTCTTCCGAGAGGTTCCTGTTGACATCAAGCTTGACGATATATCCACCGCCTCCGTATAGTTTCATGTTGTATTGTCCCGTCACTGGAATACCCCATACATACATCAATCGCATCAACATACTTCCACTCTGTGAAAGTGAATTTCTCGACTTGCTTTCTTCCGTGCGCACTGGCATTCCACCCTCTGCCGTAATCCTCAGAGTCCTAGAAAGATTTTTGATAGCTTTCTAAGCATGTCTTCGTTACAGAAATCGTATGTGAGCAAGTTTCTGAAAACAAGTAATGCATGTAATTATTGATGGGAGCTACGCTAGCAAAGGACCTCGGAATGTTTTTGTCCGATTTGATCTCTTTCAGTTTCAGATACAAGTAACTGCTATTCAGAGCGATGTAATCTTTGGGTTTTTCTTTGATTTCAAACTCAATAAGAGCTGAATCCGTCAAAGAGGCGACGGGGTGAACTTTAAAACATTGAGATTTTTGCATCGTTATCACGGTAGGTGGCATCGCAAACAGATCCAGTTTTGACTTGGAACCAGCACAAGACTCTCGGTGCATCGGGGTTGTTCATTGATTTCAAACTTAATGAGATCTGAATCAAAGATGAGATGGGGTGAACTTCTATCCATTGAGATTCTTGCATCGTCATCACGGTGGGTGGCACCGCAAACAGATCCAGTTTTGACTTGGAACCAGCACAAGACTCGGTGCATCATTTACTTTTTTTAATAATCAAAAATGTCTAAGTCCCGGGCAATATTTCTTTACTTTGTCTTTCTATATATATATATGGGCGTCAATTCCTCTCAAAGGATGGTTTCATCGTTTTTTTCTGTCCTGTCATTGCGCCATGATGTTAGGTAAGCACGAGTGCCTAACTCATCATTGCCCAAATTAGTCCTTGGATTATTTCTACAGGGAATCGAAAACAAATTCGCAAAAAGCAAGTTACCGGTCACGAATGGTATTTTATTTCTCATCTTGGTCATTTTGAGGTTTCCACCCAAAATGACAATGAATTCAGAACAAAATGTAATAGCTAATAATTTGTCCTCTGAAAATTTCATCATTAGGCGATGAGCCATTTTGTGGTATTCGATCGTGAACTTCTGGCTTTCTCCAAAGCTTAACCAATCATGAAATTGGTCTGTTAGCGATGGCGTTCACCAGATGTAGACTACTAAAATAATAACACGCATGCCTTTTCAACAGAGAGTTGAATGGAATATTTTAGTTATGGGGTCTTATGATTTCATAAAGTCAACTACACTTGCACATTCATCCATGGCTTTTTCATTTGTTCGTCATAAACTTCTGCCGTAAAAGTGTTTTCATTTTTTTACGATGTCTTTTACTTGTGTAAGGTGAATCATTTCGACGAAAGCCATTTCCCAATGGGAATCGAGATCCAGTTGGATGGCTTGAGGTGATCTGGTCGAGAAGCAGTATGAAGTGTTGTTGGGAAACACTTCCATGGAACTCTCACTGGGCAACGTTAAGTAAAATTAGTTGCTCGTAATTCCAAAATACTCGTGTCAAAGGAGTCACTGGATTTAAGACCCTCTTTGGTATCAGGTAGTAAGTGTACTTTTTGAACAACCTCGATTTTATTTTAGTACCGTACTAAAACGCTTAGTCTCTCAATCATACAGCACACGTCGCACAGAAGTTTCCTCTTGAGATAGAAATAATTTTCTTGTAAAGATTTGTTGTAATCCTCTAATTCCTCCGTTGGAATTCGATGCATTAGAATTATTTTGTACGTAGAATGAGTGGATTCCAAATATTTATGAATTCTATTCGATTCGTCAATGTCTGGCCACTGGATCACTTTCATCATAATCATTTAGGTACCAGTGGTTCAGACATCGGTGACATAACTGATGCAATGGTTCTTTGTATTTCGATTGTATTTTGTAATGTGTTTTCTCACAGGCAAACCACGAATGTTCTCTTCTAAGTATCCATAACCATCTCAGTCTAACACTTCTCCTAGAGCGAAAGTAATGGACAAAGTGACTAATTTCTGGATACTGTAATTCCAGGAATCGATTAAGAATGTCAATAAAATCTTCAAATGTAAATTATTTAAAGTGGTATATCAGGCGAAATCGGACTTGTTTGTTGACTTTTGTCAATTTCCTATTGTGAATATCTCGACATAAAAGTTCTACAGTCTCCAATTGAGATTTGGCTCTGGCATGTCCAGGCTAAATGTCCTTGTATGTCTTCTCTTGCAATTCGTTTTGTAATCTTTGAAAATTATTTTCTACATGGGGTTCAAATACTTGTCTAGGGGTTGTCCAATGTTTTATTCCTAGCCACGTAGCCGGTTTCTTATACGATATGGTATGCCCACTTCAATCACGAGGTCCAACTAAATTTAGGTACTTACAATCTGGAGACCATCGAGTATGTTTTTCAGGTAAGCGAAATTTTTCTTCTCCCACTCTTGAAGTGACACACCGCAACTGAAGCATTTGAGATTATCACCTTCGCTCAAGTAGTTAAATTCTTCGGGGGTAGGTCCTCAGAGTTATTTTGGCCATTTTCCTCGGAAGGTTTGGACCCGACTTTCAAAGTCGCAGTATTAAGGCTAACGTACAAGGAACGAATATCCGTTTTTCACATGATCATTTAGATGAGGGTACGGTGAAATATTCAGGAGTTTGCTCAGTTTTGCATTACATACATAGGGTAGTAACCGCATGGTTCATAAGGATGAAATCCACCCTGAAAACCAGAAAAGTGAAAAAGTGTACGATAACGAGTGGCATCGCTTTCGCATTTATCACGTTTTGCACGCATATCATCACTTTCCATGGTAGGTACAGTCCTAGCAAAATTTCCATGATGTGGTACTGAATCGCTAAGCTCATAGCGTACGGCACCCCTGCCCTGGCAAGGCACAGCATCGCACTGGAGCTTGCTTTTGCTTGAAACTTGCTGTTCGAAATGATTAATCTCTCTCGCTTGGCAAATCTAGTCACAATGAACTATAGGTCTTGAACGTTGTCCTTTTTATATGCTGCATAATATCGTCGTGACTACGGTAAAATGAAATGATTGTGAAGCCGATCTCTCTCCTGGTACACGATTTATTAGACTTCTTCGAAGGGCCGGCTAACGATTTGTTGTCTGAGTAAATGTACAATTATGTGCGGTTCATGGGTGGTCACTTTAAAATTTTCATCCTGTCCAGATTGCAAGACTTCTTTTTAGACACCAAAGTTCACCAGTCGACTGGTACGATAATTGCGAGTCTATCCTTTCACTTTACACTCCGTGTGTACTTCTCCTTGAAGGCAACGGTATTCGTAGCCGTAATTTTTGGACCGTAGCTTACAATACTTAGAATATTGTATGTCTTCTCTTGCAATTCGTTTTGTAATCTTTGAAAATTATTTTCTACATGGGGTTCAAATACTTGTCTAGGGGTTGTCCAATGTTTTATTCCTAGCCACGTAGCCGGTTTCTTATACGATATGGTATCCCCACTTCAATCACGAGGTCCAAATAAATTTAGGTAAAATGAAATGATGCAAATTTCCATGTTGAAATACAGCAAACGATCGTCTAACAGTTCTAAAGCTTACTATAGTTTTAAGCGAGCATGGGCTGTCACGTTAAGGCGCAATGATAACATTAACAAATTCATTGGTTTTTACAAAGTCCAGTTCTTCTTCGTTATTGACTAAGATCTAGTCCTCACGAACGATGTCCACGTGTTTCATGTATATTGTTTTGTCGTGAATCATTTGGAAGTAAATGGAAAGTTCTGTCAAATACTCCGTATTGGTAAAGCACGGTCGTTGTGACATTTTGCCTGACAAGCAATTTAATATCACTTTGGCAAACGATCGCCTTTCTTCGCTTTTCTCGATATGGCCTAATGTAATACCTTCCTGCTCCCAGTATTTTATTTTGAATTTTTTTTGGGGGGGGGGCGGAAGAGTGTCTGGGAAAGTGATAAATTTCGTACACTTCTAACAGGTAGTATCCCAAGTCCAAAGCTTTTTTGAACAATTTCACGCTGACCCATTTTCCTTCAGGACGCATTCTTCCTGAATGTGCTAACAAGGTCGGTCATGGCTGCACGTTTCGGCACAAGTACAACACATGGAATACATCAGTTTTCCTTGGCAATGTTGAGGCAAAACGGGATGGAACAAGTACATGGGAGGAAGGACTTTATACTTGATCAATCCTTCGTATTGGCGAATGTTGTCTAGGTCGATGTGTTTCGTAAGTTATTGCGGGTGCCTTTCCTTTAAGTGACAATATTTGCACACGTACGGATACAGAGAACACACGTCCAAGTATTTGATTTCTTCTCCTTTCTCCTCGTCGGTTTGGTATAGCAAACAGGTGGCATTCGTTCATAGTCCGTAAAACCTATCCACTGGCTTCAGTCAATCCCCCATCCTTTAACATTCCACGATACGCTTAAACTAGGAATCGGTTTTCAATCGCTGGTGGTACTCGTGTTCCCACATTTCTACCACTTGGTATTCTTGCTCTTTTAATTTCAAACGTCGCTGAAAAGTGGATTCGTACACTTCTTCCTTTTTCCGTTGTAAAAACTGATTTTAATATTAATTTGAGGGCAACAGATAGGACATCCGTGACATAAGTACCCGTTATGTCCCAGCCATCCACTGAATACCTTCTGATGATCTTTTCGACTCCTTTGGTGGGAGCATGCTGGATCCATTTGTCTTGCTTGTCACGCAAGTAATGTAAGCAGCGTAGCGTTTTGTTTGAGTACTGACATTTAACAAAATTAGTTGTTTGAGGACTGATGACAGCAAGCGCTTTTTCGGCATAAATTGTTGACGGTACACTAAGGAACACGCTTTGACAATAGTGCAAGCTTCTTTCAAAGAGTCGATCCCACCGTGTTCCATGAACAGTTCTGTAATTACTCCACAGCAAGGCGTAAAATGTCCCCGTCGGAAAGACAATATTTTAACAATTCTTCCTGAAAGTAGAAAGAGTCCGAGTCGTGAGTCTGGTACCAAGCATAAAACGCTTCTCTTGTTTGTTACGCGTGTTGTCATGGTCGTAGTAGCAAGCCTCAGGCAAATGAGGTAGAACAGTGACTTGATTGGCATCGGTATTGAAAAAGTGCGGAATATAGTCTTGGGCATTTGTGTCATTTCAAACGTTTTAGGCATGCGACTCAAAGGCATGGCCAAATAACTAATCGAATCTTTAAACTGCATTTCGCCCACTTGCATGGAAATGATTTTGCTTCCGTTTAAAGCCACTTTAAATCGCTCGGTACTTTGTTCCGTATAGTATCTTTAAAAGAAACTACCCATCTTCTCCCGTGAAATTGTGAGCCATCACCGTGGCATTGTGATCTCCGTAACATTCGATGTCTTCTTGACTCCACGTCTCGTACATAAGTTCTAGGATCCATTGGACAAAATCGACTAAAATGTTTGGTCCCCGAAAGATTTTCTTCACGTCCTATATGAGTCTTACTACAGTATTGGAAATGAGTCAAAATAGGAACTTGGATGCACTTTTCACACGCTCGATAAGAAATGCATAAATTATGTTTGTGAATGCCAGTCTCTTGCATGCATTCGAAATCGAGAAAGATGAAATTTCGTTCTTCTTCTGGTCATTATCTTCTTCTTTCTCGTCATGTTTGGGTTGGTAATTTTGAATGTAGCATTGGTGTTCCAAGTCCACTGTTTGGCGACAATTGTGACATCGCTTCTTTCCTGAACAGACGTGTTAATTGGTATTATTGGTACGTATGCCATGTCGACAAGTATGGGACAATCTCATGAGTTGACAACCACTTTTCTGCTGTGAACCTTGCGGCTTTAGATGTTGATGGATGCACAAACGTGCGCAGAAAAGCTGGGCAATGCACTCTCTCTTGTACTTGGTCCACACAGGGCTTAGAGGCTAAACATCCCTCACATTTCGATCCGCAATGCTTAGGTTGCTCTCGATTGTTACAGTCATAATCACATTTCTCATAGTAATAACCGTATAGCAGGAGTGCAGTAATATAGGTAACAACATCGAAATGTTCATCGTGATGATAGAGGTGAAACAAAACAACAGCGATCCGTGCACCTCTTGAGAGTGCACTCGCAAGTTGTAGCGTGAGCCAAGATGTCTTGCGAGTTTTGCATTTCAAGAATGCCACAGGGTGTATATTTGTATATCCCCGCTTGCTGTAATAAAAGTTCTGCTTCTCTTCCTTGTTTGGCTACGTCTGGTTGTATAATAGTTTTCCATGTTTTTTTTTCCATGCTGCTTTGTCGCTTTTGTTGGCATACGTTCGTCCCACCACGGTGGTACAGGCTAAACACATCTGGTCATGAGTTTTGTTAATTTAGATGAGGCTGTTTTTGTCGCTGCGATACGGGGAAACGGTTTAACAAATTTAAGGCGTAAAACAAATAAATATATGGGCTGAAAAAGTTAAAGACACTGTAGCATCCATCAGCGACGTTGCTGAGCTACAACAGGTATTAACCTTTCCAGTAGCAGTGAAGACATTAACCGGAGAGATTTTGTACAAAACAAAATATATGACAAATGGAAACCCTATAACATTCATTGATCATAACGCACATGCATGGACTAATGATGTAACTGTATTTCCACGAGAAAGAATGGTTAAATTTTACCATGATGATGTATTCGATGCCATCGGTGATATTAGCAAACGTGACCCTGTTTCTGTGTGGTTGTTTCAGAGTTCTGAATGTGATCATTATGATCAGTTTGTACGATCTAACGGTGATATTTATCGTACAGAATCTCTTTATAAAGAAATGGAAAAACTTGCGCTGAAATATACTTCTGACGATGTCAAAGTTAAACAGCTACTAAGTAATTGCTTTACAGTACCATCGGTTGCTGCTCATTTCGCTCAGGAGAAAATCTCGTGAAAACCGATACGATTAGAATTTCTTGAAGATGTGAAAAGTTGTATCGAATACGGGCACGGTGGATTGTGGAATACTAAATATAATTACGACGACGTTATCTCAGTTGATATGGTAGCGTGTCATCCTGTGAGTTTTCTTGGATATGGAGAGTGTTCTAAGTACTTTAAGAGATTTGGACATCCTACATATGACATGACCAGGGTTGCGATAAACGGACCCTTACCAGAGTTTTACTTAACAGGGTTCGCCCTCATAGAGTTGTTTGAGTTACACTCAGATCTCCATCCGATTGTTTATGCGTGGTTTGGAAAAAAATTTTCAGAAAAATGTTGGGCTCCAGTAGTTCGGCTAAGATATATGCTCGATGTTGGAATTTTAGTATCGTTGAAAGTAACTGAAGCTATTATATCATATCACGTGCAGAAACACGTTTGATTGCCAGAACCTGCTAAACACGATGAGAAACTTGCAAAAGATCTAGGCAGAAACAAAATCGGTAAGTTTACACAAGGAGGATCACATGATCATAGAAGAAATTGCACAAGATTGATCTTGGATGAAGCTGAACTCGATTTCATAATCGCTGATACGATGGAGAAAATCACATTTATAAACCGATGTAATGCTTATTTATCAGACGAAACAAAACTAGGTACCATTGTGAGCTATACTGATAGCGAGTCACCGCAGTTTACTCATCTAAGATCTTCAATGCTAGCTTATGTTTCGATAATTCTATTATCGATGATAAACAGATTTCCTCGTTACGCTGTTAGAGTCGCGACAGATTCATTTTATGTGCACAAAAAATATAAAGATTCATTAAATCTAGGTAATGGTAAATGGGGAACGTGTTGGATAAAACAAGAAAATATACTTAGTTATTGTGAATCTGCGGATGTTGAAATTGAGGAAACATATTACAGAAATAATCAAGTATCAAAATCATCTGCGCCATCAGTGTATGATCCTGTCTCTAGACATAAGACCGTTTACCTAAATGGGTGTGGAGGTTCAGGTAAAACAATACGCGTTAAATATGATTGTTTTGACACCAACGCACATGCTCGCCAGGTAAATAAAGCAACGAGATGATAAATCGTGAACATATCATAGTTTTTTAGATGGTGCGTAGATACATTGACCTCATCACGAATGGGTGAAAAATATATACCTAAAATCATAATATGGGACGAGATATGCACGGTGCCTCTGGAGTCATTACAAATATTTCTTGATTGGCTGTTACTAAATAATACTGCTGTAATTTTTTGTGGCGATATTGGTCAACCACCACCCTTTGCTGGGCAGTCTCCACATGAGTGGCTGAAAATATTTGCAGATTATTACGAAGAAATATCTGATGATCATAGCGCTGTTGATGAGTCCCTGATAGAATTTAAAAGAATAATACGAATACAACCAGATAAAATACTGTGTGAAGTAATGCATGAGATAATTCCAGAAACATCCATGAGTGATTTTTGGACACTTTAAAAACCTGCTGATTTGATAGTTGCCAGTCAAAAAATAGTTCGTGACGAACTACAAAAGAAATTATATGCGTTACAAAAGGAAAACTTCCCAACTTTACCTGTACCGTTGTGTTATCGCCAAGCAGACTAGACAACAAAATATTGATGTAGAGATTCCTGGTGAAGGAATACAAACTCTTGTGTTAAATGATATTATCCTGTTCGCTGTAGATGTTGTCGAGAGCGCGTTAAACATGAATAAATCGAAATGGACGTTAGGGTACTCTATAACGATTCATTCGTCGCAGGGATTAACTATCACTGATACAAAAGTTTGGATCGTCGATGATCGTATTAGTTTATCTCGCAGTATCTCGAGTTAGAAGAATATGACAACTAAAACGGGTTATCATGGATTGCGTAATAACCGAAGAAATCACTAACAGCGTCGATATCAATAAAAATTAGTCAGCTATAAGCAGTGCGACAAAAGAAAACAATCGCGATTTTGATATAGATGTGGATATTATTATGATGTTAAAACAACGACAAAATAATCATTGCGAAAATTGCAACGCAATAATGTTGTGGCAGTATACGAACAATAACCCAATACATTTTACCGTTGATAGAATTAATAGTATTCTTGCTCACACGCGCGAAAATGTGATGCTGACCTGTTTGGAGTGTAATCGACGTCGATGGGCTGCAAGTTTATAAAAGTGTACTCGGTGGTAATTGCGTATCCTCAGGAATTATTTGCAATTGTTCGCGTACAAATCCACGCCGAGGAGCAGTTGAATCTAATCTGTAGATTGCAGGTCTACCCGTGGATCTTACCACGCTGGATATTTTGTGTGTGGTCACACTCCAAATTGGATCAGTTGCCCTTTTTCTACCTCCTTCGAGTTCGCCAGGTTCGTATAAATATCTAACCGTAACATTACCTAGTACTGGTTGAGAAATAGATTTATGTTTGATCGGTATATATTTTTTGTGATCGCATCAGACGGTTTCATAGAAGTTGCACGAGTAACTTCCTTATTCAACGCAGCTATCACACTCGGTAACCTCGCTTCCCAATTACGAGATCTTGTATCTGCAGTTATTTCCTTTGCATATTGATACCCGAATAACCGCTCTGCAAGTGTTCGATTAAATCGTTCAACGATTGCCTGATTACAATTGATTTCCGTGTGTACTCGACTGATTTTAACGTTGTGCTTGCTCATCAACGATGATACTGCACCAAGACATTCTTTGCCAGGACCAACCTGTAATAGTTTTGGCCATTGTAAGGGTCCTCGCTGATAAATTTGTCTAAACGAAGTTGCAACTTCAGATGCTGTCTTTGTTGATAGCGGTTTTGCTTCTTTATATCTGCTCGCAACGACGACGACGGGTAAAGCGTATCTGTATGTGTGCTGACGTCTACATATTTTAATGGTATCATGTATCGAAAACAAGATATCCGCTTGATAAACTTCATTAGGAACAGTGACATCGAAATGTGTGTGTTGAATTTTTTTTAGGTGGATTTAGAAAGATTTGCCATTTTGCCTGTCGTGCTAACCACGCTGCAGCAACGTCACGTGAAACTTTTGCTGAATCGGCAAGTTTGCTAATCGCTGCCTTACCTCGCCAATACCCTTTCGGAGAATAATAAACAGTTATAATAATCAGTTGATTAATTACCAGCCCCTATCATTATTTTACCTGTCATAGCAGATTTTAGTAGGAAGCTAGCGAGAGATTCTCTGAGAGATTTATTAAGTATAGAATTTAACACGTGAATCAACTTCATATCTGCGAAATGGCGTTGTTGCAAATCTGGATTTTTATAAGCAACGTCATGACTGTGACACGCTTGATCGATCTTATTTACTGGATACTCTCAAGGTTTTGGTTGATTTTTGGTTATCGAGTCTGATATCTGGACGAGTTCCAGGACCACAATAATTATATCGCGGAAGATGTTTCTCACCAGGGTATTTTGCCCATGGAGTTCCTGGCAATTTCCTTAGCGATGCAGCAATATCGCCACCACGCGACGCGGATACAAATTTATGTTTGCTTGTACCACATCTTTTACACTTGCCTGTGAGTGCGCGTCTCTTATTTTTTGTTGTTATCGTTGTCAATCCAATTGTGGGTGTTATTGCTCTACATCGAACGCAATATAAACTCATATTATTATCATATGGATATAATTGAATTTTCTGCGACCCGAAAATAAGAGCCAGTAAGACACCATCCCGCGTTACCAAATTCAATCAGAATGATCATAATAGGTCCATCAGGAAGTGGAAAGACGCAATTATTACTTAATTTGATAATGCGATGGCTCAAGTGGAATACATTGTATTTATTAGCGCCATCTGTAGATGATCAACGATGTTAGGAGGTACTTAAGGATTTTAATCAAAATGCGATGACTTAGATGGATTAATTAATAACCTCGTAGTGTACGATGATCTGATACTGGACAAACAATCAAATCCAACTAAAATATTTTCTCGAGGAAGACATAAAAAATACTGACGTGATATATGTTACTCAGAGATACACGCAGAAACCTAAAGTGATCAGAGAAAACTGTAATATTTTGGTTGTGTTTAATGGCGTAGATAATTATACTTTGCAAAATATTTATCGTACTTGGTGTTCAGTTGACATGGATATGATTAAAATTAAACATGTTTTTTCTAAAGCACAAGCTGTACCATTTGGATTTATAACGATAAACTTACATGATCCAAGATCAAGGTATATTGTATGTTTAAATAAAATATTTGGTAAATTTATAGCAGTAGAGTGACCACGAGCAAAAAAATGGTAAATTAGAGATGTTTTCATTGTTAAAGGAAAAACATTTTTCAGCCTTCGTAGGAACCCTTAATTTTCAAAATAACGTAAAGTTATCTGCTCGCTTCTCATCTAAATTATTTAACAAAGAGATGAGCAGCAGAGAGGCTGTGTACTCAATGATTGAGTTCATCATTTGTGTCCGTTGATGAGAACAAACGATAAAGAATAGCCGTTTGTTTCTCATAGTTGGGACAAAAGGTCCGCCTGGCACAACCTTGTAGGGTTCAGCCTCTCTGCTGCGAGAGTTTAGTGTTAGGACTGGTCGGCCTGGTGTCAGGATAATGTGACTGGGTGGCACATCATGCTACATGTCCGCGGAATGATGCCCCAGTGCTAGGCATCACTATAAACTGTCACATTCAAAGACATCGTAGCGATATGACTTAAAAATTTGAAAACTACGTTAAAAATCAAAATCACGTTACATCACATGAATAACATCAATTTTCATAGGTATCGACGCGGCAGTGAAATTATTTATCGCAATTAACTTCCTTTTATTGTCACAATTATTGTACTTGAAAAATCCAGTAATTCACTCGCTTGCATAAAATAAAGTATCCATAGCCATTCCTTTTATTTATGTCATGTTTGTAAAGGAAAACTTCATATTTATTACTAATTGTCCATGCAAATATCACAGTTTCTGTTTGCATCACTTCAGCCACTGTATGGCCGAACTCTGTAGTTTCCAATTTTATTATTTTCATTATTCTCCTCATTTGATAGGTCAGGTCTGTATACTTTATTTCGATATTGTTTGAATGAACAGTAAAGCAAAAAGAACACTTTATACGGACCTGACTTGTTTTGACAAATGTATGATTCGAGGAAGGGATATACATTTAAATAAGTAGATATTTATCCTGATATCTGTCTTGATATTAAAGTCCAACTGTTGGTTGTCAAAATTCTGGGCAGCTTGTTTGCATTGCAATTGAACCTCTTCCCTGAGCACGTTTCTGCATCTTGTCTGCATAGCTCTGGGTAACTCGCTTTACTTTACACATTCTACATCAGCTTATACCTGTAATAAACTCCTTCATTTGTATGCACACATATTCTGCACATTAATAATAGTCTATTTCTTCCTCATACATTCAACAGGTACACTCAATGTTCGTGTTTTAATTGCCTTCAGATCCACGTCTTTTTTGTTCTCAGATGCTCTCCAAAGTTACGATGTCAACCTGCAGATTTTATTGACTTCCTATTCAGTTTCTATATTTACTTACATAAGTATGGTTAGTAGTGGGACTTTTGTTTGAAATGTGGTCAATTGTATCGTAGCCTCAAAATTTAGAGGGTTGTACTGTAGCCTCAAGATTGATAGATTTATAATGGTGTCAGTAAGAATGGAACATGTAGGATGACGTTACGGAACTGGGAACAATGTTGCAAATGGCTGACCTGAATACGCGGCTATCTCGGTAGGGATATATAGAATGTATGTTGGGGTTTGGACTGAGACAAGGAAATCAGTCAATGGGTTACATTAAATGTCTCCCCACTAGGGTAAATATTTACATGCAGTTAATACGTTAATGAAGACTATGACGTGACTTGTCATCCGAAGTACACAGTTTTTATACTTCACCATTTTGACAAAGAATACAAGCCTATGTGCCAATTCATCAACGTATTTTGGTGCGTTCCCCAAAACAAACCAACCAACAAACAAACAAAGATGTCACTCACAAAAAGATATACTTTTTCTACAATTAAAGGAAAGAAAATAAAAGGATTGCCTTCTCGTTCAGTCGAACATTAGAACATGTCCGTCCTGTCGAAAGCTTCTCCACCAATGCAAAAAAAGTCATTCAAACCGCCTACAATGACGTCATTGATGCCATTAACAAATGTTGTCTCAATGTCGTAAAATGATCGATACCTTTGTCTAAACATCAGAAGAATGTTTAGCCAAACATTGACAAGTTCTTCGTCAAATGACCAAAACGAAAATACCCGATTGTAAAAAGAAAAAGAAAACAAATTCCGAGTGTTAGGACTTCTTACCAAAATAATAGTGGGAATGTTGGTAAGTATTTTACCCGCCATATCTCAAATAAAAAAGGTTCAAGAAGATGAAATGGTCCTCTGGAATAACCAAATCTCAGATGTAACCGTTGAAGCTTGATGGAATGACGCAAACTGGCTTTAGTTCCTTACAAAGGATGGATCAAATACCATCGTTGGAAAGAAAAACTGACCCCTTATTTACCTCCAAATTCTAATTTGACCAAGATGTCCTAGTTATAAACCAAATTGCAATCGTTGATGGATCTTAGCGACTTGTCAGAAACGGAAAATCACAACGGTAGGGTCAAGTGTTTCAACGACTGCAACCCTTTCTCCAAAAAGCTTTAGACGACACAGCTCTAAACACTCTGAACGATTGTAAAGCTTTGATGAAAAGTCCATCACCACCACCACTCCCAGCGGTAAAGATAGACGCAGCCATACGGATGCCTGAGGAAGTAGAGGCACGAGAAGCTTTCAAACACCGTCAGCAGCTCCAATTACTAGTAACATTACAGCGTCCTTGTTAACACCTTTCCCTAGACCCCAACGAAAAGAATTTAAAGCTTGGGTTAAAAAGATGATGTCCACTCCTTCTTAGACAAAAGTTACAAAAAATAGAAGGGAAACCAAATATGAAAAAGAAAAGATGACCAAAGCCATCCCATTACCACCAACATCACTACTAACACTACCCTCCCGTATCACATCGGACACATAACGCCTTTTCTAAACTACCCTCGCCTCTCATCCAAAGTAATATCAGCAATGAGTGTATAAAGTGTTGGACAGCATATATTACTAACTATCCCGTCCTGCATGTTACAGAGAAGTTCAGACATCGTTTCGTGCTGCCAAACTTCAACTGCAAAGTGTCCGTTTATCTCAAGTGCAACGATGGTCACAAAAACAAGCCACATTCATCTTACACAAACTCATTCGACTAAAACTTGCAGAAGAAATATCCCTACTGGAGGGCATTTGTCATCAATGGCAAGCCGATTTATCTGATGTCTCTCGTTTGGCCACCTGCAATCGTCGCTACAAATATTTGTTTTGTGTCATCGACGTCTTTTCCAAATTTCTTTGGGTCGTGCCATTGACTTCCAAATCGAGCACTGCGTTAGTACGAGCCCTCGAACTGTCGTCAGCCTCTTCAACGACATACAGACCAAGGTTCCAAATTTCTGACAGAAGCTTTCCAAAAAAATATAGAAACGTGATATTCATTTTTTCAGTACCGAGAATCAGGAAACCAAAGTCAGCATCGTAGAACATTTTCAACGCACCTTGAAAGAACGCATATAAAAACTATATTACTCTTAAACAACCTATCAAGCACATCGACGTCTTACCTCATCTAGTCCAAGAGTACAAGCATCCTTGCCATCGGAGCATCGGAGTTTCCCCGCCCCCAAGAAGAGGCTACTCCAGGAAAGGAAGTTGAGTGTCTGTTTAGTACGTGCCGACGGTGACTGTCCCCAAGAAAGGTGAAGTGTTGGCAGTAGGAAATTGGGTGAGCATTGGCACCACCAAACGGACTTTCGACAAAGGCGACTTACCCAAATATACCACCGAATTGTTTCGTATCACTGGTGTATTATGTCATCGGTGCTGCCATTGCCAATCTGAGTTTATTACAAGGAGACAAACAACTGTGGACCTTTTTATTCAGCATTTGCATCTGTTACCTTCTTCCCATTCCGTCCCTGAAATATTCCTCTAACGCGAACAACGGGAGCTTTGCATCCAACGTCAGTCAACCTCGAAACAGTCACCGTAACAATCACAACAATCCTCTTGTAGACACTCCTCTGACTTCCAGTGAGCCCACGAACAGCAGACGTCTGGAATTATTAATAACCAATTTTACTTAACGTTACTCAATGTCAGTTCCATGGATGTGTTTCAGAAAAACACTTTTGTGCTGTTTCACGGCCAAATTACTTCACGCCATCCAATTGGATCACGAAGCCGATTGGGAAGTGGCTTTAGTAGAAATGATTCACCATTATTCAACTCAAAAATGGATCTATCCGTTGATAATTACCACATGCTATCATTTTAATGATGAACATCTGGTGAACACGATTGCTACCTGATTCAATGCTGTGTTTGGCAGAGCCATGGATAAACAAAACTGGCACCATTGAGTACCATAATGTGGACCGTCGACTACTGATGAAATTTAAGGGTAGCAAAGTGGTGTCCATTTTATTGTGTCTTGAATTGTTTGATATTTTGGGTGGGAACATGGAGATGAGAAAGAAAGCAAAGAAAAGGAGAATTATCAATCGTTTACGACAATTTGAGATTTATAAAGTGGTTTCGATCTTCTGTAGAACTGGAGCAAGGACTAAATTTTATTTTTGTACTCCGATGTGGTGGAGAACAACGTGGTGTGACACAATTCCGTATCGTTATTGCATATCATTCCTTTCAAAGTGGATTCTGCCACGAACTCTGAGGAAGAAAATGGTAAAACCTATCACGTTCATCGCGAATTTGTACATCTTCACTATTTGCCCGTCAGTAAATCGTATTTCGACACTGTCAACATTAATATAAAAGAAGATCTGGGATAAAATATTGCATTCACGAAAGGGAAACTCAAGGTGAAAATTCATTTTTGAAAACTATTCTCTAACTAACTTGTAAGTCATGTATTCGGTGTACCGATGAGTCGCTCTACAGTGAGGACTTACCTCTGTAGATATGCTAAAATCAGCGACTCCGGTTTTAAAACCGATGGTGACACGAGGATAGCACTCCTTGAAAGATGCCACTTTCACACAAGGCAAAAAATTTCTCCAAAATGTCATCGACAAACAAAACTCCAAATAAGCTTTCTTGAGAACTGGAAAAATATTTTGCTTCAAACAGGCAAAGACATTTTAGGCCGACGAGAAATTCCTATAAATGCCCTGGATAATACAGAGTCAAGTATTCATGCTTCCTTAGAGCTACAGCAAGGACAAGGCAGAAGGAGACGACGACGAAAACACAACTCCAGAGGACTTCACGCCACCAGAACTAGAAAGAATAAGAAATTGAGTACCGTCTGAGACTTAGACATTTTTGATTATTAAAAATGTCACAGAGAGAAAGAAAGAAAATGAGAGTATTGTGCATATTCCCAGTCGGAACTCGATCTGTTTGCTATCACAACTACCATGATAACGAGGCAAGAATCTCATTGGGTAGAAGTTCATCCCATCTCCTCATTAACGGATTCAGACCACATTGAGTTTGAAATCAAAGGACAGTCCGAAGATTTCATCGATATGAATAGCTGTTACTTGTTCTTTAAAGTTAAAGTGATCGACACAACGACGATTAGTCCCGATCTAAAATCCGACGAGGTAGTATCTCTTGCAAACAATTTTATGCATTCCTTGGTCAGTGGAGTGGATTTTTATTTGAATAGCAAACTGGTCAGTAGCAGTATAAATACTTACCCTCACTGAATGTACCTGGAAACTTTTTAAATGTACGGACTAGATGCCAATAACACTCGCCTGAATGCTTGCGTGGTATAGAAACCTGACGAAACGGGCAAATTCGTCGAGCTGGATAATGAAAATTATGGATTTGTTGAACGTCAAAATACACTCAAAAATTGCGTAGTGTAGAACTAAGGGATCGCTTGCATTTGGACATATGGTTGCAAGAGAAATATTTGCTGAATGGCTTGAATGTCCGCCTGAAAATGAATCTCTGCAGTGCCGTTTTCAATTTGATGGCTCCAATTGTCAATTACAAAAACACCATTAAAGACACCTGACTCTAAGTATGACGTGTAGAAGTGTTACCTAAGTGTGAAACGACATCAGTCACATGCTGAGCAGAGTGAACGTCAATTATCCGATATGACGTGAGAAAGTGAAAATTTCCACTATGCAAACATGGGACTTTGTTTTAATTTCTGGTCTCCTGAAATTTTTTTACCATTTTGTGATAAATATCACCACACTCAGTTTTAAAAGTTAAACAGTTAAGCGGTCAATGCAATATGTTTCTTGTAATTATTCTAAACAGTTAAGCGGTCAATGCAATATGTTTCTTGTAATTATTCGTACTTTATTGCTTTATTACATGAAGTAATTATTATTTTTCCAAACTGAGTATCACGTACTAACATGGTACAAGGAATATGTAGAGTTGTGACGTCTAGTGATGTAAACGAGTAACACATGAAACACCCTGTAAATGTTCTAGCTAAATTAATTTTGCTATGTTTTCGATGCATATGAGTTTATTTAAGGTACAATTTTCGAAACTTGTTCAGTAATTTCAATCTTTAGTTCGCAATATGTCTCCAAAGATATAATTTAGTTTAAGTATTTTATTAAATGTTACAATTATGTAATATCTGAATCTTGACCACGGGAATCATTTATCATTTTACGTGAGGAGCTTCGAATTAACATTGAACAGAGATAATAGATATATGAATAATTATCCCCACAATGGCTTCTTACTGTTGTCCGAGTGTATTGACAAGGAGGAGTGTGTGCTGGTGTTTGGTATTAGTGCGATTTCAAATAGTATTATCTAACTATTCAGTACAAATGTTGAATTTAATTTCCGTATTACATACTCAAGGAGTTTCACAAACGTCTGTATGTCAGTACGTTTTAATACAACGAATGAGGCTTGTATTTCAACTAGTTTTGAATCTCAGTCACACAGTAAAGTGAGAACGATGTAGAGAACGTAGAAAAGGGGAGGGAGTATTATTAAGTAGAAAACAGCTTATTTGTTTTGTTCCGAGTAGGGAAAAAAATTGATTTGATATAATGCCTCTCTACGTTACAAGAAACTTTCTTTCTGCCAATTTACAGTGATTTTGTCAGGATATTTCTCATAGGATCCGGATAATAATTTATTTCCTTCGACTGGACTTTCCTTAAATTCATTAAACTCAGAAACTCTTTTGCATTTCTGACGATCCTACAAGTTCTAAACGTAGCAAATCTGTTTATCTAAAATGTGTCACTATTCCGTTCCATCCGGAAATTCTTTCTGCACATTTTGGCCGAATTGCCTAAAACGCTCGCCGTTATTGACCACTACCATCTCACATCTGTCTGCATGGGTTCGAGTCAAAGTTAAAGCTTGCTCGTAGTTTATTGTCGTTAGAGTGTTCCTTACAGGGTTTTCCAGGGTTCTTCCTCCATCATTTATATTGGTCGTTATGTATAGCCTATGTTGTGCTGAAAATAATATTAAATCCTGCGACAACAACAACGTTCTGCATATTTCGATTTTGCAGTTACTCTAATTGGGTTAGATTTTTTGTTGCTTTATTTTTGACTAATGTGTTTTAATTTTTATGGCGTGGTTTGTTTGTTTTTTAGGGGGGGGGATGCCTACCGCACACTCAATTTTGGTCAGTTAACCATCTCTGCTGATGTAATAAAATCATTATTTTATCAATAATGGAATCTCACACAGCTAGATTAGCTCGAGAACGAAACGATTAAACGATATATTTCTCTTTGTAATAATGATAAACAACAACTACAAGTTCGTCAGGAAGCTAAAGTTAAATTCGCAGAAGGTACAGTACAGTTATTTAAATCAATTATCTAAACAACAAAGAAAATTGTTAAAGCAGCTAAAACAGCACAGAAAGCTCTTGAAACATTACCTGTCGATATTGCTGGCCGTATTCAAACAGCTCAAATACCACCCGTGCAACCTCCTCAACCACAACCTAAAGATCAGCAAAACCTCTGCCAAAAGTCAGAACTAAGAGAACAGAAAAATGTATGCCTGAAGGTATAGCCACTATCAAGGACCCAACCAAGTAGCTAATATTGCCACGTTTGGATATCGCAATAGAGATAAATATCTAAACCCGAATATGTTAAAATAAACCCTCTAAAATCTGCCGACTGGATTAGGGATGTAAATCGCATCGCTTCTGATACTCCGGCAATCAGATCTAAGGAAAATATTGCTAATTTTGATATTTTTAATCAGACAGTAGGGGAATATAGTGCAGTAGAAAGACAATAGAAGAAGAAATAAAATTACGGCTTTAAGAAGCTTAACAAAGAAAGGAAATTATTTTGAACTACAAGTGAACAATATACGGATCATGATCCCAGCGCCACGGAGTGATCTTATTACTCCAACGTCCCAAAAAGGTTATTGCCGACGTGGACAGATTAGAAATTCTGATTGGCGGTAAACGAGCTGGTAACAATTACCCAGAAATCATTAATTAAGCAGACGCTATTAGTCAGATATTATTCACAGGTAGAATTATGGATATTATGTTTTTCGGTTTCTAATCGATGAAATCGCCAATGATTATTTTAGTGATTAAAAAACAATATAAATTAAGATCATATATAACCCTCAACGTGAAACTGTAATGGTCAGGGTGATAAATTCGCGATTCCCAACATATAAAACGATCTTTGGCGATGTACTAGGCGATGTTGTTCAGGGTCTATTTAGAAAGATAGCCCCAAAAGCAATACCGATTGCAAAGCAACTAGAAATGAACGCTATTGACTTTGTTCGTGGAAAATGTACTGTGATGTTGGTGATGTAGCCATCAAAGTACTTTCAGCAATCAATGATAATCTAGCACGATTAATACAAAGGAAACCGCAATGAGAAAATTACCCAGCACTGAAGTGATGCCTGCAAATGTTAGAAAAATAATTAATCAAGCTGCTAATCAAAAACTATCAGAGTTGACTGGTGTACCACTATCAGACAAAGGCATCAATATAACTGCTAGTCTGGTAGCAGGAAGTGGTATTCGTGTTAGACGATAACAAATATAATAAAATGTTTAAGCGTGTATATGATCCCGTATTTGACACGGAAACGCTGATTCTCAAAGATGAATCAATACGTGATTATCAGTATTATTCGTATAACGCACTACAGCCAAATCAGCGTGTGAGAATTGAGCTGCAAGTTCGTGATGCAAGCAGATATTTTTTATCCTCTGAAGCATTTATTGAAGTAGAGGGTGAGCTCTTAAAATAAGATAATACTGAAAATGGAGATGATGATATGGTTGGTTTTGTTAATAATGGCATCATGGAGTTGTTCGATAGTACTACTAATATCATCGACTAAAGACCCATTGAATCAATTCAGAAAGAAGTCGACGTTACCACAACGATATTGGATCTAGCAAGATACAGCGACGATCATTCAAGTTCAGCTGGTTCATCAATGATGTTTGTGAAAGATACTTCTAACCACCCTGACAAAGACAGTACACTATATGACTACAAAGAAACACCACCGACAACGCTAACGCTGATGTGTGGCCCGTGGATTATTGTGCTAATATTTCCATGAACAAACAATTTCCATATTTATAAACAATTTCCATTTATACAATTTCCATATTTATAAACAAGGTCAGGACGCTGACTACAAAGTTAGTAAGGAACAGCAACTATAAAAGATTTCTCCAAGGGAAATTCCAATGCCCTGAATTCAGATCCAAGTAACGATGTTTGCCTTCATGCACAAGCTAATATCACAGATGAGATTTAGCTATGTAATGTGCTTTATGCCCCAAAAAATATTAATTAGGTAGCCCAATGCCTACCATCAATTATGGACAATGAAAACTCACAATACAAATTAAATATACATAACATCGAAAACTACACAGTCACATAGAGGACATAACAGATTACGTCAAAGGTTGTGAAGATGTATAAACGGAACCGCAGAAGTCGAAAAATTAATTTTACTTTCACAGAGAGATTATATGATGAATAAGCTGAAATATGAGGATTTCCCACTTTATGGCAATACAACAGCTAACTATATGGAGGCTGTTGTTATATAATCATTTTAAATTATTATATATTGCGTATAGTTTTTATATCATCTTTATATTATTTTTGATATTATTATTTCCTATAATGTTCTTCAAGTTTTACAGCAGTGACACACATTTAAATTCATCTGGAACATCAGAGGTTTTATTATGTTGCCTCTTGGCATTATTTCTGTTGTTCTTTTTGTTTGCATGCATAAAATAACCAAAGAAACTATAGAGAAGCGCCCTGACGACCAAAACGAATACGTCAGTTATGAGCACCTTGCGATTGTCATTTCAATGATTTTTACTTTACTAGTCATTTTATTGTTGCTACTGATGACAAAAATGTTTTCTCCATCAATCATAAGTTGTAGTTAATTATTTATGGTTCTTCGCTGCCAACTTGCAATGTTTTTGGGGGTGATGGTTTTGGGGTTTTGGTTTCGGTACTGCACAAAATATGATGATGTATATTCGTGACAAAATATATCTCTGCACCCAACACATGTATTTTATTGATTTATTTTACTTTTTGTAAACAAATATTTTCAAAAACCTATTTTCTAAAAGCTATTTAATAAATTACAATTCTACCAAATATATCAATATAGGCCTACATTTTAAGATGCCTTTCATATAAACAAAATATGGTTGAAATTCTCTTTCTGACTCTCCGGGATATAGCCAAAAATTAACTTAAACATCACCAGTATGTATATTTGTATTATGTATTTTTAATTTGCATTGTTTATTGACTTTTATATTCATTATATGCTATAAATAATTATAGTTTGAACTTGACCTTGTCCAAAATCAAGTTCATTTTCTACTTGACCTGAATCGTGGATTTTTGTTTTGCAAACAACATGTTTATCTCAGTCTGAGTCTAAAATATTGGAAATTCCGCATGAAATGCAGTGTCTACTTGTTGTTTTAATACATTTTGCATTATAATTTCATAAACAGACGGTCTCATTATAACTAAGATTATATCTTGTAATCGTTTAGAATTCTCTAGAATGAATTTTTTCTATTAAGTAATGGTTTCTTTTAGAAAATATCAATTGTGACCTGAGGTCAATTAGAGGACTATATAATCTTGCTTTTCTAAAAAACTAGTCATTCGTGTTATAACATCTAAGCAAAATCAAATGTATTACTTTTGGCCTGGAATATAAATATTCAAGTAATTTAATTCACGTTCATCTTCCCTGGAAATACAAAGCTCTCAAAAATAACATTCTTGGATATAGAGACATGGATTTATGGTGCAAAATCAAATAAGGATATATTCTTTGGTTGTATCATTCTTATCCAGCAAAACAAAAGACGCTTGGCACATCACCACGACACGGGTCATCAAAGGCTTATCATCTCTTCCAGTATTGGATTTATTTTGTAATACCACTAAAGTTTATTCAGAATGCTAAATATTTTGACATGTGTTAGAAATTCTAAGATTAATTAGGATTTTATTAGCAATACTGTAGGTTTTTCACATTGTTGAATTTGTATTCTATCGGAAAAAGTGATTAACAATATGTTTTCACTAATCTCTGTCCCATTGGTTATATCAAACATAAAATAATCAATGGGTCTTTTTCTCCTTGCTATGTATTATTTATTTTTTTATGTGCTTTAGTATACAGCCACATGCGTTCGAAATAGCATGAGTAAAATAATAAGAGCGTCTCTAGTGGTTTTCTTCAGTCGACACTCGAGTTCATCCGATTATATTATTAGGACCGACGTTCTGTTGTTCTGTGCAAATACAGGAGCAATTAATCGGATTAAATACACATGATTGTAGATTTGGTGCATGAATGTTTGATCTCAAAATGGTCACAGTCACGGTTGTATTGGAAACAGTTTTTCCTCTTTGATTCCCAGGATGTTTCTCGATTTCTCTAGCCTGCAAACAATATTATTATGGAAGTTTTAGGTATGTTTGCATGACATAGACCAATTTTATAAAATAAAATCTCAGCCTTTTTACATTTTGATCATGAAATTTAAATCACATCATTATCTAGTGCTTGTCAACAAATCTACTACAAATTGGTTGCAAATAACAATGTAAGATGCAAACAAGGTTGCTAATATCGAATTATTGTATTCCATCGTGCTAACTATTAAATGAAAGTGTAAAGTTATAAATGTTTGTAGCATATATTCCAACTGTGATATCTACTGCCATTATAATCTTGAGATATTTACAACAAAACGTAATAGAATATTACTTTAGGAAAACAAAATAAAGATAAGATTCATCATAAAAAATATATTTCATGTAAATGACCTTGGTTGCTTAGTCAGAAAATATTTTGAGCACATACATTTAAGATTCCTATATTCAAGATTTTGATTTCGTGTAAAATGAGTAAATAAGTATAGTTTACGATAGCTTTACTTCACATAACTAAGGATTGTTTGTTAGCTGTCCAATTATGTGGGGTGTTTTGATGTTGTTAGTGTTATCAGTCTTGACTCAATTTCCGCCCAAGGCCGACCAATGTGATTGAGTTAAACGCTCAGTTCTAATCCTTTATCATATTGTAAAGTGTTAGACCATGTTTTAATGTTCTAACTATGTTACATGCTTAAATAATGATCTTAAGGTTCAATCGGGGAAAGGTCTTTCGATAAATCTACACGCTTTTTAGATTACTACAGTATAAAGACCATAACTTTACTTTAAAATTTCTGAGGGAGTGATTGTATGGGCGACAGTAAAAATGACGGACCACGTAACGAAAAGAACACATATACAGTTTCGTTACAATGTGTCTAAGATGCATCTTAATTAAAAGTTTGTCACTGAACCAATGCTGCATATATTTATTAGGCATATTATAAAATGCGAAACCTCTTCCAAAGCTATTACATAAAATATCACTCACTAAACGAGGCTTCTAACGGAATCATGCCAATAATTTTGTATACCAAATTGTATTCTAAATTTCCTAAGATCATAATCATATGTAACTGTACATCAAACCAGACTCGACCTCAGCATGCGTCAAATATTGATCACCCCTAAACTCCATATATTTACCTCCACTATGAATGTGCAGACACCGTGAATTTGTCTCACTTCTTCCATTCCCCAGTCTAGTGTTCCAACGACGACTATTTCTCCTGTCGATGCATTGATGACCAAGTGATTCTGACATATCTTACTATCTAAAATGAAGGAAATTTATTTCAAATGTTTGATGATTTATGGTGATTTTTTTTCTTTGATTTTTATAATAAATATAGCAAGGTCCCAATTGTACAATAGCTGCTAATTTGTTTCATATGTAGTGGACAAATTGCGGAAATTGATTTAAGATTGACAAGACTAACAACATCAAAATACCCCTACATAATTGGATAGCTAGCAACAATTCTTGGTTATGTGAGGTAAAGCAATAGTAAACTATACTTATTACCATTTACACATTTTATACGAAATCAAAATCTTGAATATCGAATCTTAAATGCATGTGCTCAAAATATTTTCTGACTACGCGTCAATGGCCATTAAAATAAAATATAATTTTTATGATGCACGTTTGCATTCTGAATGGTCTTTATTTTAATTGAATATTTAATCCGACACCATCGAAAAAAGGGTGCTCTTACGGTCTATTCTATCGTCGCCAAACTTACACATTTTGTAATACGCTTACATGATGTGATGTGTCTAAATATGAGCAGAGACGACTCGTATTTCATTATTTACCAGTGTGTCTAGATAAATTGAAAAGAAACTCACTTGTTGAAAGAAAGTAGGAAATAGCGTTTGGAATGCCCAAGTCTCCATCCATGGCTATCACCCGTAGCAAAACATTGTTCTGTAAATTGAATGGAAAGATTTAGCTGTATGATTAGCAATTACGTCGAACAGTATATAAGTTGCAGCAAAGATGGACTGAATGCAAATGGAATTTTCTTAAAATACAGCTCTCGATTTTAGTCCAGCAGATGCATGAAAAGTGTCAAATACTATTCATATTTGCAAGACTAAATCAAGAGTGCACTCTTGAACAAATGTTTTGTTCTTTCTCATGGTTTATTAATTAGTTCATTTTTCTTTTTTTTATTCAAACTCTGAACTTCATCCAACATATATTAAAAAATATTACAAAATATGTCGATCCAAAATTTAAACTCTTTTAAAAGGGGTGATGAAATTGCTTTCTTAAAACGATTCGAGGTGTGTTACCCTTAAAACAATCAGAGCTCATGTCATTCATAGATTTCAAACTTTATTAATATTCAAACAAAACGTACAAGATTTGGGAGCTTGACACAAAGTGATTTATTGGAATGCAATTCTGAAAGCTATAAAATGATAAATATGAATAACCTTTAGAATATAACAGGTCTTAGTAACGTACATTATGAATGTTGTGGAAATCCAAGTTATTCCATAATTGCAATCTTATTTTTACGACAATTTCAATATAAACTCGTAACGTTTACTACTTTGTAACATTTTCAGACGAAATACATTTATTTAAAGGACAAAACTATACTGTATTCGTAGGCACTATTATTATGGATTTAAAATATTCGTTAATCGGCATGGTCTGACATGTATATCTATTTCTTCGTTTCGGTAGATCTGTTAGTCATTCCAAAACCAGTCCTCCTTTAAAACTGCTAGATAGGAATTAACCATATCTCTCACATACTCCGCGCACGTGCTGCCCTTTTGAGAGAGAGAGAGAGAGAGAGAGAGAGAGAGAGAGAGAGATACAATCTTGGAACCATCGCCTGTTCTTGGAAGGGGTTCAATAACCAGATATGTAGATATTGCTTTTACGCGTATACTGCTATATTTAAATTATTTTGACTACAATTTGTACACAATTTATGTGTTGTTTTTGTTTGTTCATGATCCAGCTGAAGCTAACCAGTATGATATATATTTCGCAAATAAACATTTCTGAGTGAACGCACATCTCTAGTCCCTTCTATGATACTCTTTATGTAGGGTAGTCCAATGAAAAAGGGAGGCGTATCCTGTACATCTTTGACCTTGATACGCAAGTCGGCCGATTCCGCTGTCAAGTTGCAAGTGTCCTATTAAGAGATAAATAAACGGTCGATCATGTTATAATTTAGTCCAGCAAGGGTAGCGGCCATGCGAGCATTTACTTGCAGACAATTGCCATCTATTATGTAAAATAATGATTTGTAGTGAAATCCTGATGTTATTATCGGGCCAAGATCACGTGTTATTAAAGTTGAAATTAATATTTTTCCAGGGGCGAGATGATGTCTGTACTTAGGTGAATTACACAATAGCACAAAAAGTAGGCAAACGTTCAATCAAGATATATAAACTTGACTAAGAGTAGTTAAAAAATCATCGCATTGTAACTGCAACACTTACTATGGAAATATTGTTCCAGGTATTACTTAAAATGGGGTAACATACAGAATATAAATAAAACAGAAAATGTATCGCACTCAAAATTCTCCTTTCAGAGTCGTATCAAAACCGTCAGTAACAAGTTTGGAATGTAAGAAGATTCAAAACAAGTACTAAGATGAAGAAAATTATTAGGCATTGGCAGTTAATACAAGCTTGATTAAATTAGTGTATGGACATCTGATAGACTTAGTTTCTCATCAAGATATATATCTGCTAAAACGACGGACAACCCCAAAAAACATGCTATGTTATGTATAAAGCTATGTATTGGAATATTTCTTCCCAAACTGGCGAGAAATCTTGATAAAATTATATTTAGATAGATTTATATACAGAAATACGCAATACATACCTGTGCATAAATGGTAAAATGATAAAAGAAATTATCTTCATAGTCCAAATTCCGCAGAAGATAGATGCTACCATTTGTCGGATCGATTCTAAATGTTAGTTTATAAAGTTCTTTCAGATATTCTGACTGCAAGGGAAAATAGCAAGATTTGTTAAAATGATGTGTGAAAAAGTGAATTAATACCTTATTGAGTGTGGTATATATATATATATATATATATATATATATATATATATATATATATAATTGTATCAAAGGATTAATTAACCCTTGTTTAAGAATGTAATCTTATATGAATGATATCTGGTTTTGCAGAAAAGGTTCTGATAAATACAAATTGTTTGTAATAAAAATAAAGCAAGCATTAATGTGAAAAGTACAGCTGATCATTGACTCGATTCGCCCAAAGTTTACCTAAGGTTATGAATACTGTAATAACTGATAATAAATCTATTTTTTTAAGATATTTAAAATATGTTATGTTATTAAGATATTTAAAATAAATTACTGTCCCCATGGGCAGGTTAAACTTGAAGTAGATAATTAGTTCTTACAAAACACACATTATTTGATTGTACCTAAATAATAATAACTAGTCCACACACAAAATTAATATATATTACAGAAAGACTATGAATAGCTTTAAAATTTTCAAACGTTATAAATAAGAAAGTTTACATACCTCTGTTTTGGGCTGCATTGGAAAAAGCAAAATGATAAAAAGGAAAAATCGAAATCAAACACCAAGAAAGAATTTTGTCCAAAATTGGTTTCAAAGAATCTTATGACATTTTATTTACCTTTCCAGAATGCATCCGAATATAAAGTAGTTTCTACATATATTTGAGAGCAGATTCATGCTACAGAGAATTATCACTGAAAAAGTTTTTTGTTCCAAAGTTTTTTCCTTAAAGTGGAGATTAAAGACTAACCTCCAAATGAATTCCAAACCATCACACTTATTGACTAAATGCAACCTTATTCTAATTTAAACAAGCAAACGTTTAACGTCTTTTCTGATCATATTTGTTTTCAACAAGTATAGAAAGGTTCGAAAACGAATCTAAATAAACAGTCTGTTGACATAAATACAACCCTATCAACAAGAAGAGCAATATTTACCTCCATCTTGTAGGTGACAACGGCATTAATGCCATTGTCCTTGTCCGTGGCATATATCTGCGTGTATACTAGTGTAACTGTGTTGATATTAGTCTGGAATAAAACATTATACATGTCATTAACTACACAATATTTAGCTACATTAACGAGTCACAGTATGATCATACTGGCTGAGAAAAATTATCTTTCTGCTTTTTGTGTTTCTGGAGAGTAAAAGTGATGAGAAGCTTCACTAGTGACATCTAAATAAGGTACTAATTTTAAAAATATATACACATTGGGTAAAGGTAGACAGTAAATTAAAAACTATAGAAGAAAGCTCGAATGAGAAAACAAACTCAGTCCCAGCATATCAGAAGCAAATACACGACGGCAAGAAGAAAAATTGAGATGCCCATTTTTTTATACCCATGAGATTAAATACAGCGACCTGTGCTACCGACTTACAAATTATTTGAGAGAGAGAGAGAGAGAGACAGAGAGAGAGAGAGAGAGAGAGAGAGAGAGAGAGAGGGGGAGAGAGAGAGAGAGACTACCAAGCCTTAAGCAATACGTATAACAATGAACAAGGGATCAAGAGATATCTGCATTAGAGTCTGACTGTATAAACTGATGTGTCGGAAAATTGCAGTGCTTTGGAATTTGACCTTCAACAAACACGAAAAAATTAATCGACTAGAAAGAAACAAAGGAAGAATCTATAAGAATGATATCTGATGACTTTACTGGTGTAATAAATTTAAATTGGCAAACCCTACAACTTTGTCGCAATTGCCAGACCAATAGTGAAAGAGCAGCAATAATTTCAAAAATAGATGAAGGCAAAATCGAATAAAAAGTAGTCTCAATGTGTGATCTTATGGACGACCTATAATGAATATAATAAGTGATATACCAAAAGTACCTAAAGATCAAATTTTATTGACTGTTAAAGAATAAATTCACCGCTAGAATAGAAGATTTAACATCAAGAGGCCCAAAAATATCAGTGTGTGCAAGTAGTATTGGTGATTTAGGCAGAAAAGTTAGGAGATTAATTAAATATTTAAATGAAATGGAGCTAAGGTTTACAACTGAGACAGGTGCTCTCAAAGTCTATCAGGAAAAACATCTTTATATCAATATAATGAGTGCAAAAAAACATTTTCATCCGAAATATGAGACAAATGGGCATTTTTATCTGAATTAAAAAGAGCTATTAGTTTAAAGGTGTATTCTGGTGGGTACTACAATTGTTGAAATTAGAAAATGTTTGAGAGAAAACCGAATTTGATATCAGTCCCATTTGTATGTTTTATAAAGAACTAATATTTGTAAGTTTATTAATTTATGAATCTAACTATATATGAGAGGACGTCCTTTATTTAAAATAATACATGGAGTATATACTTTTAGTAGATTAAGATGTGCTGGTGGTCAATACACTTTATTTAGTGTCTTATCGGGTTTCACAATACCACATCCAATAACTACTGTTTATGAAATGGATCATGTTCACGGAGTATGAGTTGCAGGCAATAGATACGATAGATTAGTATGTCTTTGAAATAAATGAAAATCATGATAAATTAGTAGAAAGTAATAATTATGTTCCTTACTAAGTATATATAAATTCATTTCTGAAAATGTATAATAAATGACTTTCTCGGATATCATTAAGACGAGCAATATTAAACGTTTCAATCTGAGGAATCGATAATAATGATGAATCTTCTGATTGACATTTAATATAAAAAAGAGCGAGAGATGTAACTCTTATTATAGTGAATTCAAAGGATGTAACTAGCAAAGTCACGAAAGTGTAGGGCATTATTCGAGACATAACAAAGACGATGTCTCAAAATATCGACTCGCTTGCTAAAATATACGGCCCGTGTTAGCAAAGAATCTTCCGTTTGGACTAAAATGCGAATAATATGACAATGTTTGAGACCCTAGAAAAATATCAGGTCGGAAATCATAAATTGGTGAATAAATGACTATGTTGTATGCATTTGTTATATATCCGTGTTGTTTTGCTGGTTTTTTAAAATCGGTTAGAACGGGAGGTGTTGGGGTGTAAGCTACCGGTGAAATCGATCAGTATATCAAACCTACAACGAAAAATGACTTTTTTCAATACATAATACACGATACAATGGTAATAGATGATGCAGATAAATAAATATGATAGCTAGAAGTACCTGTTAATGTATACCATGGAGATAATACTTTGTTCATGATGGATGATGGTGCGCTTGTAAAATATACAATAAAATGGAAACAGCCTATGACAGTATTGAATGGTGAACATTAAGGGAAAACATCGTGGGTGATGATGTCTATTAAATTGGGCATTGAACCTCTTCAATGTTTAAATGACTTCCGATAAAGTCCACCATGGTTTCATTATAAGTTGCTTCGCGCACATTTATGTATTTCATTTACATGTTTGTACATATTTGGGGTTATTATCAGTACATTAAATGTTTAAAAGCACATAATTTTGTATGCACATAGTCAAAGTTATCCCAGCCCGATAAAAATGCGTTTTAGACAAAATGATGGCAAAAAAAAGTTTAACTTTAGTTTTTACTGGTTTTAACGGCACTTTAAGTCATTTTTGGAAATATGATGCTGAGTAAACATTTTAACTAAT
This sequence comes from Potamilus streckersoni, assembly GCA_016746295.1. Lineage (NCBI taxonomy): Eukaryota > Metazoa > Mollusca > Bivalvia > Unionida > Unionidae > Potamilus > Potamilus streckersoni. The sequence continues at coordinate 909,356 of JAEAOA010001254.1, read as the reverse complement.
TTCCGAAGGACGCACCGATGCACCCGACCAGAGCTGGTCTGGACGAATATCGAACCCACAGCTAATCTGAAAAGTACGAACCTCGACATTTTATGGCAATAAATGATATATCATACTAGGAAATTCCATGTCAAATTGGATTAACAAAAATTACAAAATCAGTAGTACATATACGTGTGACAACAAAAGTAGTAATGATAATATAATTAAGAATCTAATTGTTTAATTTAAGTTTTATTGATTATGGCAACAATATAAAATAATTAATTTATTTTATGATATTAAAAGTCATATGAAATACTTCATCTAAAACTTAGCAAGAGATTGTTTTAATATAAATCCGTTTATTTTTCATAAGGTTTCTCCAAAACATATGGTTTTCACATGTAGTTGCACATTTTCTGTTGTAATAAAATGTTTTGCTATGACATGTTGTTGTTTACCTCATTTTTAACACAAGACACACATGGCGGTTAATATAACTGGTGGAGGAAGAACACAAAAAAAACTCCTGGAAGAACCAGTAGAACATACGTTCGGCAAGCTTTGATATGACATGACTCTTTCGCAATGGTGATGAAAATAGTCCAGTAGATCAGCTTACATAAATCCTACAAAATTCTATAGAAACCTAAACACAAAAATTTCCATGTCAGATCTTTACACACTTAATCGACACTTAGTTCTACAACAAATGAAGCAAAACACTTGTGTACTGCGTTTCGCTGTTTTGTTAGTTTGTTTCAACAATATGAACTACAATTACAAAATCCAAAACAAATGTACCTCATCTATATCCAGAGTGTATGATGGGCTGGCAAATTGTGGTGATTCATCGCATGTGTCAAGGATGTAAAGTCGAACATATTTGAATATCTGCGCAAAAAAAAAAAAAATAATAATAATAATAATAATAATAATAATAATAATAATAATAATAATAATAATAATAATAATAACATCGGTAACCCTGTTTAACTCGTGGTATTCATGCGACCTCAAACGAAATGTATTGTACAAAAGCCGGATTCTCGACATTTCACGTTATGTTAAGGCAGTCAAAATTGCACTTGAAAATATCGAGCTCAGCATTCTTTATAATGACGGGACATAAAATGCTTACAACGTTAAAATGAATACGAAACACAGAAATTAACAAAGAGATAAAGTATTTACATGAAATCACAATGAAACTTAGAAAGGAAGAGATGCAAAACGTTTTAAAGGCAATCACACCCTTGTCCATGATATATTTCAGTTGAGGACAACAGGTTTTGTGCGAGATGTCAATATGAAAGCATACAAATCATTATATATATATATATATATATATATATATATATATATATATATATATATATATATATATATATATATATATATATATATATATATATATATATATATATGACTTGATTTTGGCGTTACAGCAGAAAATACCGTGTTTCCCATGGTGTCGATGACGTAAAATCTCAGATCTATTCCACCCTCATTCTGAAAAAATAATATATATATATATATATATATATATATATATATGCAAAAATAAATTATACAAAATAATGTAACATTAATGTTTGAATATGCTTAATAAGCGTTAAAAGAATTCACATGAAAGACATTGCAAGAGTGACCAGAACGCGAAGGATTTACGCAATTTCGCAATTTACCTAATATTCTGTTCTTCTTCATTGCCCTTCCACCACTTTGTTTATGTAGTTGCAAATGATACATATGTCAGCTATGCATTCCAACAGTAGGATTCGTACCAGTTTTACATTATAAAGCAGTTTTACCTTTATAACCGGTTCTAAATTATATCAGAAGTAGATATTAGTCTCCAAACAAATTACAGAAAGACAAAATCCTCAAATTTGGCAAGCTAATATATACGTCTAGAAATAAAATATTTGGTTGGTAAATTTGAAGTCAGACTTAAATTCTATCATAGCAGACTGCATTATTCAAGATCTCCTGTAAAGGCGACAGCTACGTTGGTTTAGCGGTAAGAGTTTCCTCCAAGAATGCGGGTGGTCTTGGGTTCGAACCCCAGCCGAGTAATAATAAAGACTTATAAATTGTACTAGCAGTTGATCAGCATTAAGAGATTACTGCTAGGACTGGTCGGCCTTGTGTCAGAATAATATAACTGGGTGAGCATCATGCTTCGTTAAGAATCCAAATAAAAATTCACTCTCTCCGGTAAAGTCTTACGTAAGTCAAATCTATACCTATGTCTCTATCGATGCACATTTTGAAATAAATATAAATGCACATATCATATATATATATATATATATATATATATATATATATATATATATATATATATATATATATATATATATAAAGAGTCAGGAAGATATCGTAAGTATTTTACTTCTAGATTATTATTTTATGACTGACGGGTGGTGGCAGCCTAAGAACAATCTAAATCCTAATTGTTTATTTCAAATCATAAAATATTAATAACTTTTTATAAAGTAAATTGGTATAGATCATATTAAGTATATTAGTAAGTACCAAGTCATCAAATCAACTAAGTGCATTAAAATAAATGTCCATGTATATTTTCCGTGTGATATGTTGGCATATTGTTAAGGTGGTCACTTCATTTACGTATTTGACACGTCTGAGTCTAGTACTACTTTATCCATTATCCATTAGACAGCCTCATGTTCATCATATTCTGTATTAATACTATATGACATCAGGTATTAGCAATAATAAACATTCATGAGAAAAAGTGTACTGTTCACTCCTAAACTATTAATTTTAACGATAAACAAACACTTCGTGCATTTTAACAGTATTTAAATACATTTCTCTTAGTAATTCTTGATATAAAAAAACAAAATTTGTTAGTGATATGTTACTAAAACACATTACTCAAAATCAAATGTTTGTGGTCCAAAAACTGATGACTGATGATTAAACTTTATATATGATAAACTCTTACTGATTCTCTATCCAGTTCTTTCCTCAAAGTTATATTTGCTGATGTCGGGCTCATTTTCTTTCCCTGAGAAATTCTGACGTACATCTCTGTAGTGATATCACTTGTCCCAATAGTCATTTCGTTGGAAGGATTGTTATTATCGGTTGCTCTCAAAGTAAACAGCAAAGTACCTGGTGACGTAACAATCAATTTTTTGTCAGCTAATTTTAAACTAGGCAAAGTCAAAATTTATTTGATGAGACGCCACATATTGAATGCAAAGAATATTTTTGTAACAACATCAACAACCCCAATTGCATACCCATTTCTCGCCTCGCTAGTAGATAATATTGGTACAGCCCTAATTCCATACCTATTCCTGTTTTCGTTGGAAGACAATATTCGTAATTAATGTTTAAAATGCAAGTTATGCGTTTGGTCCCTGTCTATTTTGATAAACTGCCGTTGAAACCTAACTTTATGATCCTATACAATGAAAGTGCATGTCTTATTATGAGATTCTGAGCTAAAACGTTTTATTTAAGCTTACATGATGGGTATCAATCGTTAATCTTGTTATCTCGAGATTTATGTACTATGAATTGTATACCATTACGAGACGTAAATTGTTGGTTTATGAAGAAATTAAAATCGTATTACTCTCATAAGAACATTTGTTTTATACATATTGCTTAACATTTCAGCATTTTCGATATGAATACTTGATATTAAAGCATTACCAAAACTACATACTGATTGACTGACATGCGCATGAATATCGCAATTCATAAAAGAAGCGAGTGAAACAAAAGTCACTCTTTTCCAGTAGGCCCAACTTTAGCAATACGAGTTATTAGACGCAGTGGGACGTCACACCCTTATATACGATTTACAAATGTGCAGTTCTCAAATTTGCCATAAGCAAGATTTTAACAGCTGAATGATTAAAAGTTTCTCTCTGACTCTGGCTCTTTCTTTCTATTTCTCAATCTCACTCCTCTCATTAACTGAAAACAAATATTTATAAACAGAGTGTACGTATGACAAAATAAAACTCTGTGTGATATTTATCCGTCTTATTACAACACAACCACCGACTGCATCACTTAACGAAATATTTAATTTCGATTTGTAATTGATATCACCGTCCACCCACGTACAATCTTTGCGTCCACCAGGAAATACTGAAAAACAATGTTCGATACTTTCTTGAGAAGCTTTAACAAGTAAGGCAAGTCATTATTTACATAAAGAGTCCACAGCCTTGTGAATGTTCAAATCATGCCATTTTTGTCTTCAATGCGAATAAATGCAATAAAAATTGAAATTGAGAAGCGAAATCTCAGACGTGCTCATTAGTACATAAATGTGTGTGTGTGTGTGTGTGTTTGTGTCTGCGTGTGATCAAATGAATGATACTTATTAATGTCATCAGATATGGTGAAAAATTAATGATTGCCTAAACAATTCAAGAAAAAGTACTCGGAGTCTGTAAATTTTTAAAAAATATTTCTATAAACGTATCCAGAAGAATTCGTTGATATAAAACAGGTTTACCTATTGGTGTACTTTTATTCTCGCTGTACTGGACAAATGTGGGTTCACTGTCAAAATGCGGAATCGCTACACAGCCATTTAGAAACAAACCTTTAAAACACGAAATTAAGCATGAGAAAATGTAAATAAATCATCATTTCTAACGACCTGGACCCACCCACCGAAAAAGTAACATAACAATGGAAAACTTAACATATCTGAATGTGTAATAAGAGCAATAGTAACTGCAATATTAGTAGTAGTAGTAGTAGTTCTTCTTTCTTCTTCTTCTTCTTCTTCTTCTTCTTCTTCTTCTTCTTCTTCTTCTTCTTCTTCTTCTTCTTCTTCTTCTTCTTCTTCTTCTTCTTCTTCTTCTTCTTCTTGTGCCAGTAATAGTAATGTTATGTGGAGAAGGAAGACATCAGAAATTATCCAGACCTCCTTGATCATAAGATTTGACCTATATGTGTGTATGAAATTTGCTAGTAAACATTATTTGATCACGGTGCGACCAGAATGCTTCTGGTTAGAAACTAGGCATGGATTATAGTTACTAAGCGGAGAAAGTAGAATGATTATGCAAAACAGAGACTAAATATTGGGCAAAAGGTCATTATTATTCTATGTGTGTTTGGCTCATTCTTTGTAATTTATTAGTACAAGGTAATATTATTATATCTATTCAATTAAAAGATTCTGCAATATGTGAAGGGACAAATTTAAGTTACAATATGATCCTAAAGGTTATCTTTGAAACCGACATTTATCATAATGAAAGCAATACATTAAAATTATAATTTAATGGCATGTCCGTCTTTTTTAAGATAAAATATAAAATAATTTAATACCATAATATGAATAGCATAGTTGTAGATAAAAGAAGAATGACAGATTCGTTAGTATATGAAGACTTCTGAACTAAATAGACAATGATTGTTACAAACCTATAATTCCGACGACTATCGTATATGCCACCGTTATACTTTTGCGAGCGTTTGTGTCCATTTGTTACCTCTGCACTATATAAAAAAACATGTCTTAGAATATAAACAATTGCACAAAATGCATTATTTACCGGTGTTTCATACAGAATATATCAAAACAGAAAGAACAATTAGGAGTCCAGATTAACTACAATATCGGAATTCTGAGTTTAGTAGGAACGTATTTGGTTTAAACTTAGTAAATCGGACAGTACAATAGAAGCCTTTTCATGTTGATTCAAATATTCCCTAATCAATGAAACATAATAACACTATAATGCTGAGCAAAAAGGTCGTAAATACAGAGTTGACCAGGAAAGTATTTGAAAAACAAATAATCAGGTAAGTAAAACTAAAAAACCTTTAATAATATTTTGAACAGAATAATTAATTCTTTCATGGTGTAAAGACGTTTACTTATTAAAATACCGATGGTATTCTGTTTTGTATTAAAACCGAAGGAAACATTTAAATTGCTACCCTTGTGATGGAGAGGAGGGTCAAAAGTTCATCTTACATATTGGTATGGGTGAATACATCATATTAGTTACTTTATTTGTTGTATGTGCTTTGTATTACGTAACAGGATCCAAACTGCACTCCAGTTCTTGTAAAGAACATAATCAAACAGTACATATACTGAATTCCAAAATCTCGCTGAGAATAATCCACGATGCTAATATGTTACATTAGACGGTAATACGTACAATACATGTAATGTAAGTCACTTCCCCAAAATTGTATTGGATGCTATATAAAATAGCAGAGTATACCAAAGTCTGGACAGAATTTCCTAATGTTATAGTTTGTTGCTTGTTTTCCGATTTCAACACATTGCTTATCAATATATACATATTCAAGTTATGTCATCAAATAAAGAGAGAGGGGGATTGGGTATAAGTTTTAACACATCCAGTAACTATTAGTTACCTACGAGGTTATTAATTACCGTTTACATTTCGTTGAAATAAATAAAATAAAAACTCAGTATAGTATTCGTCAGGTAATATTTCTGCAGCAGAGAGGCTGAACCCTACAAGGTTGTAGAGACCTTTTTTGAAAACTAAAGGTTCCTTAAAAGGCTGAAAAACGAAGTTTTAGGCGTAACACTAAAAATTTCTCTAATTGGACAGATTATTTTTCGACCTTATTAATTTTCACGTGCTTGTCACTACGCTTATGTCGTTCAGACTCTCTGCTGAACAGTCCAAATGTGATTAAATATCTGAGAGTATACAGCACAATGGAAATTAGAAATAAGTTATCTGACGCTGGAGGTGAAGTTTATTTAAGAATAAAATCATTCTCTTCTGACAGGAAGAAATAGATTCACGAGTAGTTAGGAAATTGGTCAAATATTGTAAGATACCTATTCTACCTCCTTTTTGCTTCCTTTAGATACTGTCTAAAACTGAGGCAGTAACATTCCTATATTTTACGTTTTATTCAGGGTTTTCGTCAAGCTGATATAAGACTGCTTCTATGTGAAGAAAATTTCGATTTCGAGATGTCATTTTATTTGAAAAGAAAATGACACTTGGAATATGCGACAAGTGTCCACACACGTAACAAAAATAAAATCCAGTATTGAGAAACTAAAATAGGAAAATAAAATGTTCGATATTTGACATCAGTGCACTAAAGTTTCAACTTCTTTTAGCACAGAACTTAAATCTTAAGAAATCTAAACTGTTCAAATAAGTCGTCAACATTTGTTGATCGTGTGATAAACACAATGTTACCGAAAGTTATCTTGAAATCAATAACAACACTGGAATGCGCGGCCATCTTAACTTGGGGATGATTTATACCCAATATGGCATTATAACCTTTCCATGAATGTAGTCTACCGTTGTTTCTAATGTGAATCAAATAAAAATAATAACAAAATACTGCCAGAAAACTACATTCAGGGAAAAATGAGAACATCGTTATTTGTATATGAACGAAATTTTCAGGATAGCCTATGTAGTCTAATAGTTAGTAATATTTAAGGGTAATATGTCTCAACGATAATGAATGAAAGTTATGCATGCATACGAGGGCCTGTGCGTTTATCTCAATATCAAGATGTTTTCTTATGTCCGTTTTACTGTTACATCTAATTATACTTCTTTTGTTTAGTAAAATGTATGACCATTTTATTGTCCTAATTTGGATTGAACGTCCACTTCGGATGCGAGAGGTCGTGGTTTCGAACCCCGACTGAATCATAACAAAGACTTATAAAACCGGTACAAACAGCTGCCTCGATTGAGGACTGGTCGGCTTACTGTCAGTATAATGTTACTGTATGCCTGCGACGTGATGCCTAGTGCTAGACATCACTATGAACTGCCACACTGCAGAAATCATAACGATATAACTGAACATTTCTAAAGGTTAGGTTAAAAATTCTAATCACACACACGCACACATACACATGCAAAAACACACATACACATTAAAATGTATGTTTGCATTATTTCTCGGATATAATCCAGACCAAGCCTTTATGCTTCATTTTGTCACGTGAAATATGTTTCATGGAAATGTTTTATCTCTTTGGATAATTGACTTATACGTCAGCCGTACGCACGAAATATTCAAGTCTGTACAGATTTATTGAGAACAAGAGATGTGCGTCAGATCGACCTTAATGCAACTATGACTTGATAAATTGTTCTGAATAAATGGTAATAATGCGTTAGCGTGATAACACGGACACAAGTAATAAGTAACTTCGGTGCATTGGAGGAAAGGAAGAATATTTTGAGCCATGTAAATCAAATCATAGAGTCCAAGTCACTTCCTCAACAGATTCAAGCTATACGGCGATGCGAATTTCATCTAAACAGAAAAACAACACAAAAAACTAAAAGCTGAAATATTTTCTTCTTTAATTTCACTCTTTTCTTCTTTCACTCCCTGTTTCCTGTCTTCACTATCCATTTTTGTCCTTCAGCTATGTGATAACGGATTTGAAGGACGTTTAGGTAATACCACAATGTTTATAAACGATAAAATATGCTCATTTTAGTGAGAAGAAATAAAACGATTCTGTGACCTATAATATTATCCCTCTAATGAAAATGTACCATTACCTTGTTTCCATTTTTAAAATAAATATATTTAATGTATTATTTGCATTTAACTGATTTAGATACAGCTTCAATATATACAGTCAACCTCCCAGGAACATACCAATACATACCAACATCCAACATACCAGTCCAAACCAACATCCAACATACCATCCCATACCAACAACCAACATATTATAACATTTTCATTCCCAGCTGATGCACAAAGCTCTCGGTATATTTTTATGTTTTGATCGTTCTCATGTTCGAAACGATATACTAATTAAAGGCAAATTGAATTCATAAATAAACAAAGTAGCCAATAGTAAAGTTTCCAGATAAATGGGAAGACGCATTTTGGTGTTCTATTATTCATAATAAAATTGTCGATTTCGAAGTAAGCATAGGATGCTCAGATGTCTGGTAGAATACAAAAAAATAATAAATCAGACTTTATATATGAACATTGACACTCATACATCAAATGCAAATGTATCATAAAAAGCAGTTTTTGCTGTTAATGAGATATTAATTTGCCGCATGTGGACAAAATCATTGATCGTAGATTTACGATTAGCCGAAAGTTTTATATCAATCAAGAAGGTACTTAAAACCATATTTTAAAGTTAATCTCTTCAAACTTTCAGACAGTTGCTAATATCTGTAATACAATGTGTTTAAAGATCATTATTTTGAGTTATATTATAATGCCATTATTTAACATAGTTCATATATGAAGAGTGTAAACACCTAATTGCATTAACTTTAACAATTAATATACATTAACTGATAAATGACATGTGTCTTTCTTTTGCCTGATTTATTTTGTTTTATGTAGTTCATTCATTTATGTACACTTTTGAAGCATAAATTGTTTAGATCTAATATATATATATATATATATATATATATATATATATATATATATATATATATATATATATATATATAAACTACAGGTCCCATTAAATAGAAGAAACGAACACTTTTATTTTGATGTCCACCATTTCTTTATTTCTTTGGTAAACGCGATATGCTCCTTGTACTGTTTTTCTTTAATAAGTATAACATTAATGTTCCTGTGTTTGCTCTAAGAGATACTGGAACAATGTTTAAATAATTACTTATAACACCCTATGCTGGGAATAAAATTAATGTGGCTGTCCATCTTCTTAATTCATTGATATTGATAAAATGCAACTGGTACATACATTCATATACAGTTTCCATTATTTATTTCAGAAAAATCAAAAACTCTTTCGCCATATGTTTGGAGAGGATCAAAATCATTGAACATGACGACGCACTCCTCAAATAAATTGGCGTCGTTATCTCTCTTGATGAATGCGGAAGTCATGTTTATCTCATTCATCGAAACCTAGTCACGTCGATGATGCCAAACGATAAACTTTGTACCTGGATAAAATGGGAGACATGTTCGAAATTTTATCAAGAGGTAAACACGAACTTCGTTCAAAACAAACATAGTTATCAAATGTCGTAAGCCGGAGAGACGGAAGAGACGGGGTTAAATCCAGGCAGATATTACGACTATCCTTATCAATAATTTGAAATTTCATCGTTCATATAAACGATGGGCGCTACAACAACAGGAAATAAAACATGAATAAGGATACCTGAAATGCAGCTCCACTATAACTACTTAGGTATGGCGAAGGAGAAGGATTTTTTCTACATATGTAGAGAAAATAATTAAAATATATTCCAGAAGGAAGAAATATCTAATTTGTCTTATTTCCTGTGGATATTATCATTCTGTATTAACATGTTACTGACGAGATACTGCCGGTCGGTTGCTTATATAAGTCTTTAATGTTTATGATGTGCAATAAACCAGGCCGTTGTCTCTAGATTTTATTCAAAATAATATGACTCATTTTGTTGTAATAATGCTCCATTTATTTTAACTAGTAACTTGTGTCACGTTAACATATCACTTGCCTAGTTTGTTAAACTTTGTACCCTATGAAAGCGTTAAAGGGGCTTGGGGAGGGGAACAATGACCCCCGTAACGCCGGTCGCAAAGGGCGCAGTGTGAACATTTTAAGGAGATATGGGTTGATTGCTCCTCCTACCCTACTTTTACCAGTATGCTTCTTAACTTTCTGTTATTAGATAAATCTATCAATATCGAAGACAACTTTTCAATTTAGAAATACGCAAAAAAGAACTTAAACGACTGAAATATTGAAATTATTCACACGGAATATCACAGGCGGACAATAAAGACACAACATTGCAGTATTCAAGTACCACTCCTGACACCTTTAGTAATATATTCTGTCAATGATAAAGATGCAAGTCAAAACTACTTCCACCATAAGTAGAAAATACAAATATATAATAATGTGTGTCTGAGTAGTCATGATATACTCAGGGCCGGAGAGAGCGATCCTGGGCCCTGGGATAAGAAACACCAGGGCCTCACATAGTTCTTGCTTTAAATAATTTTTCTTCTATAAAATTAAAAAATGTTCATTGGCCGAGGCCCATATAAGGTCATTTGCCTCTGGAATATATCCCCGGTTGCCATCCCACCCCCAGTCGGCCCTGGGTATACTAATATAGTCTTCATGCCTAGAATTATGGTAAGATTCCCTCTGCAACAACTACGTCACGCAACATGGGAGTGTCGGATTTAAATCTCTCTCTCTCTCTCTCTCTCTCTCTCTCTCTCTCTCTCTCTCTCTCTCTCTCTCTCTCTCTCTCTCTCTCTCTCTCTCTCTCTCTCTCTCTCTCTCTCTCTCTCTCTCTCACACACATTGTACAAACTAAAATATCACCCATACTGATCAGACTACCTCCAATGTTGGTAATAATAATCCAACTTTAATTACTATTAGTATTCATATCCTAATAATTTGAAGCATGCGGTTGCTTTTATATGATACGATGAACACCAATGATATAATACCTAGACCCAAATCAATACGTAAGTCATTATTAGGTAGCTACCTTCTCTTTTTCTCGTGGGTGGGTGTAAACATAATTTCAAATTTCATAAACATACAATTGCCTACCTGAAATATTCCTTATGCTTTCCTGGTAATTTTGGTACCTTCTAAAAGCAAATATTTTGTTAAACAAAAGTTTGTGCTTTCTTAGGTCTGCTGGGCTATTCACCGCTGGTATTATTCAGAAACTAAGAACATATACATGACCCATCGCCATATTGCCTCATAATGGACTTTGCGCGTGAACGCATGATAATACGTATAGGCATTTGTCTAGTAACTCTTCCTAGAACCAGTCTTTAAGAGTTAGGTATGGTTCTTGTTCACCTACCAGACTGGGCCAATAAATTTGATGCATCATTGGTATAGACTTAGATCTGTCAAAAGATTATATAACCAGACATGCTATACATTATTTTTTAGGTAGGTTTGCTTGTGATAAATGGTTGGTCTAACTAAAATAACATAATAATACTGATAGACATTGAAGAGTTATATGTTGGAATTGGAATGGATTTTGGGAAGGTGTAAACATAAATCCACGAAATCCCATCTAATTCTCTGCTAAGTAACTTTGGTAGCCATTCGAAAGTACCATGTGACCAAATAATGCCAACTATACAGTCATCTGTGTGATTACTTCTCCGACGCTGTATATGTTCTTCAGATCAATAACATTTTTTATGCAGGCATATATGGTGGTTGATGAACAGGTATTTTGTTACTGCGTTGAATTGTTCCACATGTTCATATCGCTGCATTTATAATGTTGATTCATGATTACATTTAACTTCAAAATATTTAGGAAATTATTTGGAACTTGCTTAGTCCACAATCTTAAAATCTACTGTAGCATGATTTTGCAGACACAAACGTAGGCCCTTACACAGAAAGTTTATATCATACAGATTCGTAACGCTGTGGCAACACTTTCAATATAAATACAAATATTATAAATATGAATTGCATCTCTCTCTCTCTCTCTCTCTCTCTCTCTCTCTCTCTCTCTCTCTCTCTCTCTCTCTCTCTCTCTCTCTCTCTCTCTCTCTCTCTCTCTCTCTCTCTCTCTCTCGTTATGCAAAATTGACGTGTAGGCCTACTTATATATTCAACTACATGTAATTAAATAAATCAAGTATTGTTTTGCTAGTATAACACAGGATATCTAAGAAGTAAAGGTCGAAAATAGAAATCGTTTTCAACATTAAGTAATTAAGTAAATATTTCATACTTTTTGTAGAACAAACTATATAAATTATAAATTGGCTTCTCTGGTGCAATTTACTCACCCTCAGCCAATAATATTAGAGATTTAATACTAAATCTGTGCCAAATTACCGAATGCTTGATTTAGAATTTTGGGATTTGTGTCTATCTTTATTTTTTTAGATAGTGATATAACAGTTATTCAAAACGTAGCTAAAAATATCGATCGGATAACTTTTCTACGTCCACCCGGTCAGTATCATTAAGTTCTTTGCGAAATATGCTCACTTTAATTATTTTTTCAAGCAAACTTAAGTCTATGAAATCATTGCTAATCCTTGAACGCAGTGAAACATTGTGTATGTTTTAATCCCTACGATGCCAAATTTACTTTGAGATGATGTAATGGAAACAGAAGAGGATATTATTTAACACTAAAACACATTTCTTTATTTTAATCACTGAATTGCTGACGAATTAAACTGCAATAATGGTTGTAAATATCAATTGAAATGTAGCTAAATAAGTGTAATCTTAAAATATTAGGAGAAATGCTAATTGAGAGATAACCAATGAGCCTGATTTTATATCTCAGATGCATGCATTTTCCTTTTCAAACAAAAATCTCAGTATTTGACATTTAAACGATTATTAGCTAGTTTCAAAATAAAGAAGTTTATCGTGGATAGAACTAAAGTGAAATACTTTTTTAACGGAAAGACTAGTACCCTGTAGATGGTGCTGAAAACCCCTCCATATTTCGAAAACTCCCTCCTTTACATTTAAATAAAAAAATTTCAACATGGATGATTTATATTTCAGCACATGACGTAATTATTTATTATATTCTTCCATTTATTTACATTTGTATTCATACACACATGAATCGCAACATTTTGGCTTTGCTTTTCCTTACAGATTGTGTTACCTGTTATCCTCGAAACCATCCTGATATTTGATATAAAAGTTAATTTAAACCATGATTGTGCTTGTAAAACACGTATGGACCCACCACTGGCTACACTGTATCACCATGACATCTGCGTTTGAAGACAGATATACCTGGCAAACTTCATTCGTCTTCCTCCAGTGAGTTTGGCTTGCTCTTGCAAGATTTGTTTGTTTCTTTGTTTGTTTGTTTGTTTATTTGTTTGTTTATTTGTTTGTTTGTTTAAGAAAAAGAGTATAATTTCCAAACTTTTATAAATGTGCGCGAAGACAAATTGTCTGGAAATGACCAGGTTATTTATATCTGTTTTACAAGTGTACAAGCAAACTTTCAGATTGATTCATGGGTCAAAGCCTTATATCGTTACTTATTTAAATAAGTGTAAACGTTTTGCAAGATCAATGCAAATACAAAATTGACAATTATTGTCTTTCTTTTACGACTCATTTGTAACTCTGCACAACGTACTAATTTGTCACTGCTCAATTAGGATATTCGACTTTTCTTGTCTTATAAAGAAAATAAGCTCATTTTCTGTGCTATTCTTTGACAAGGTTTTTATATTTATATTCCACTTGTAAATAAGCAGTTATTCAAGTCTTATGGTAAATAATATATCAAGACAAAGCGAAATATTATAGAAAATTTTAAGTGGAATATGTTATGTCTCCCTCGACCAACCAATGTTAAAGTAATAAACAGTCTGAGATAAGTAATTTGAAAAGTTATTTCTGTAATTGACAATCACTCCCCAACTCCTATTACATGCTCCTGAACACCTAAAAAAATAGTTTCGTGGTCACGCTGTCGACTATTAAAGTATCCTATCAAGTCAGAACGAATGTAACAATTATAAATTCACAGCTAATTCTATACGTGTGTTGTTTCTTGCTATCTTTTCATAGTAACACAATTATGATGCTAATGAAGGTGGCAAATAATAATAATAATAATAATAATAATAATAATAATAATAATAATAATAATAATAATAATAATAAATGCAAGGACAACAACAAAAATACTATAAGTAAAAAATAGTAAAATAAGTAAAAAATGAAGAGAAAATGTTTTAATATCAAAGGTGCTTTGGTAGAAGTTCTGGCTGTTCACTACTATCTCTTGTATAATACGTTTAAAATCAAATTGCCTTCTGGTTAAATCTGCTACATGTAAGTTGTATTATCATGACGACCGATATTTATCAGTCTCCTTGGTAATATTAACATTAGATTACTTTTTCCTTCCGTGTTATTTTTATGTGTGATGCCAGTTTTTATTATTCAATTGCAAATTTCGAGCATTTTAATGAACGCATGCAAGGTATTTTCAACAATACATACACCTTAAATTTACTCTATGCAGGTAGTGAAGGACGAACCTTGGGTATATATGTAAAGATATTAAACTCATGGAAGGCAGAGGTCAATTTGACACCGTAATCTCTCTACATGTATACTCGACTTAGTTGTTCATCTATGATAAAGACAATCTACAGGAAGAGGGTGCATTTTTTGAAAAATCTGAAGGCAATGCCATATAGTAATATGTGTCAGTGGCTCCGTAGCTCAGCTGGTTAGAACATCAGTCTAATAAACTGGAGGTCGAGGGTTCAACCCCTTCGGAGCCTCAAAACGTTCTTCTTTTTATCTCGCTCATCTGTAGAGACCATTTCATTGTTCTTGTTCCTATTTCGAAAATTATTGATTCGCTTGAATAATTATCACTATTCAGTACCTACAAAGGTCATTGACTTTATATTTTGGTCTAAATTTACATTGCTTTTATGCGACTTAAGAAAACTCTCTTTTTGACATGCATTTTTTAAAAAACCATGCAATTTTGTAAGATATTGTAAATAAATATTGATTACAATTGTAGCTGCATTTTAAAATGGCTATATATCTATAAGTTTCTAGTTACTGTAGTCTTATGTTTAATATAAGTTAATGGATTTTTTAAATAACCAATCAAAATAACCATTCAAATTACGTGTTTGGAACATTCTCCAATAATGTATAATAAATAATGTTAAGCCTTTCAAGGAATGCGTCCAACTGTTCAATATATTCGACTGTTTAATTCTTGTGTTTGGCCATGATACCTTGAAGACGAGAAACAATTTATTTCTCATAGCAAGAAAGTAGTTTGAATTCAAATGCACGAACATTGTTGCCACTACTATGTCCGGTTGCTAGCAGATTATTTAAGTAATATAGTTAATTGTCTTATCATCCAGTGCCCTATGTATCCATTAAGCACACCAATCACATGCTTGTTCACAAGCCCAAAAGGGGCACTAGAAAAAAATTTAATTATTGATGATAAGATTGAATGAACTTATATATGACCCTTTTAATCTGCATGTACGAGTATTTTGATTTGTAGTAATGGCATCACTGGTATTTTCCCACCTTTTTTAGCTTTTAATACTATTTTTCTGAGTTTCACATTTTGTAGACGAGGGTGGGCACCACATTTTCAGTGCTTAGTCTCCCGGATGATCTGTATACTGCACTGTTAATATCTAGTGATATGAACGCGTACTCCTACCTTGACTGTTTTCTTCCTCGTGATAAATATTGATTTAAACACATCTATAAGGCGAGACCAGTTGAGCACAGGTAATAGTGGCTCCATAGATTAGTTGGTATGATGGCTAGCTAGCCCAGCAAACTGTAATTCAATAGTTCAAATTCCTCCATTTGCTATATCGCGTTTTATTTTTGTAACTTGATCTTCATGGTGCAGGGAAATGAGTACCAATGGAGATAGCGGTTGACCGATGCTGTTAATCGGTTCGTCACTATGAGATAGCTTTATACCGCTTTAAACATCCGATTACTGGCATTTAAACAGCGTTTCACCGATTAAAACTATTTTCTGTTAAGAAAAATACTGCTTAATCCTGTCATTGAAATGGTCAGAGCTACCAACAATACGATAACTCTACAATTGTTTCATACTAATGTGTACTGAAACTGAAATCAGAAATTTATTAGAGATAATATCCATTCTAACATGTTGAATTTATCACCTCAAAATCCTGCTTGTAATGCCCAAACTAAAATTCTATTGAATAATAGCGGTTTATAGCTTAAGATGGAGCAAATCGCTATTTCAGAAAGTACCGCAACTAGCTTTTTTGATAACAATTAACATTTATTAATATTAGTTGACCGTTATCTTTACACTGTGAACTGATATTTTGTTTTATGTTCAGTCCCTTTTAAATAGCGATATGTTATTTTCAGTTAAATGAGGTATTTTTTAGTGTGAACCGCTATCTTATATCGATGGAACTTTACGAAAGCGAGCAGCTGCTATCGCAAAAGCAGTTATCCGATATCTGTAATTTTGACCCCCATTTATTCATCATGGGCTGATGGCGTGACCAGGCGTATGATTTCACTCGGAACACGCAAGAACGGATCATCTATCAAGTCATAAATTAACACGAAAGCTCTGTCAACCATGATGGAAATGATATCAGTATTTTTTTATATGTGATCACCTTAGACCAAATAACAAGTCAGATATGACATGTAGACTCCGTAAACCCTGATAGAAACCAACTGACATTTTTTTTCCTATTAGTTGTTGGAAATAGACCGTCAAATTAATTCATGTGATCAGTGTTGGAATGGTCTCATACGATTTCCAGACAAAACCAGTATCAATTGCTATCAGCATAAAAGTCTCTTCGACAATTTTGTTTAACACTATAAACAGGATGCCAGAGAAATCATCAGTCGACAATCTATACACAACAGTAACTTCTTCAGTATGTTTGAGAGTGTTATTTTGCAGCGACAATGGGGATAAAATTCTGACTCAACTGTGTACACAATATTTTAATTTGTTTGTGCGGATTTTTAATCAAATTTGTTTTCACAACGATATTAGAAATCCCACTGACAATATCGTTTAGTTTCGTGTTAATATGTGCGAGTTTAATATCAACAGTTGGTGGACTTCCAAAGTATTTGTTAGCAATTCTGTTCATGTTTCTGCAAAAATTTTAAAAAGTTCCTATTTGATTAGTAAAGTCAGTTTTGAGTGTTGTCATTTCATTGTTGATTGTGGCAAACGAAGTTGTTAATGGAACTTTCTTATCATCTACATACTGTTTGTTGCAGCATCAAAGTCAGACCCTGCTGTTCTAAGATTATTGATGCCATTTTTGTTCATGTTGAGAAATGCACGCCTCATACCACCACGCACTGAGACATGCTTGATTCTTGATCATCGACGTAAATTTTTTGTTGCGGCATCATTATCTCCGGATAGGTTTCCAAAGCCTGTAATCCTCTTTTGGTTCATAAATATGTTGCCTGTGAATAAATCACCAGCTTTGTTTACATAATCGTTAACTGACCTACCGGAATCTTGTTTCTTACCTTGATTAATGAAAGTAACGATATGATCAACAACCGCGGCAGGAATTCGTACAAGTATATCTGACAGTTGTACATTACCTGTCTTTAATTTTCTTTTTTTGTCCTGGAAAACAACGAATTCATTTTAATCTACACTTGTGATAGTTAATAAATTATTGATCTCATTTATGAGCTGATCAAGAGCTGATAGTCTTTATAAATCACGTTGCTGAGATTTATTTGACGAATATATCAATAAGGTTCCAAATGTTGTATAGTTCGTTATACCTATCGTCTTACATAAAATTGTTGGTTTTTTGTGACACAAATGTATACAACAACGACGGCGAAAATATTAAATTTTGATACCGAACGATTGGTGAAACATAGACATAATAATGAAATTCCAGTTTGCCATTAGCTTATTGTTGGTCGCACAGGATCGGGTAAAACAATTTTTTTCTTAAATCATTAGCTCAACGATAAGGTGTATATTTACACAATCCCCAACAGGACAAATACGAATTATTACGAATAAATTTCGTGATAATTTTGATGCTGGTGATAATATCATTTTGATACGACAACCAGAAGAACTTGTTCCAGTGAACGAACTTGATTCTTCCGAGCATAAAATAATCGTCTTAGACGATATTCTGCTAAACAAGAAGCTCAGATCTTAATTTTCGTTATCGCGCAATAAAAGATTCAATTCTGTTTATCTTGCCCAAGTTTTTTTTACAATGTTGATAGATTTATTAGACGAAATACTGGTTGTTTCATATTATTTCACGAACTGGACAATGTTTATGTTAGAAATATCGCAAAAGAACAATGTGGTGATGTCCTAAAAGATAAGTTTATCAAATTATATCATTGAGTAATCAAAGACAAATACAGTTTCTTTCTATTTGATAAACTAACGTGTGATCCAGCTAAAATGTTTCGCTGTTGCATCGACATGCTTTTATAATCTAATTTTGTAAAGCGTATAGAAAATAATAAACGAGTATAAGCGAAGAATCGAGTTCCTAAAAAATGTTATTAAAACTCGAGCAGCTTTTAAGAAAAAAGTGGAAGAAGCTCTATGTGGACAAGTTCAAACAAAGGAAGAAACTGCTAAATGTTTCAAATTTGATATCGAGGCAGCACTTTGCACGCAACCAAAAATATCAACATTGTCTTAGCAAACTTGAAAGAAAAAGAAGCTGGTAACAAAATCGTATAGATCGATAACGAAATAATTGACATACTAAATCATCTAAGATTGAGCGGATTACTGACATCGTCCGTGAACGAAATTTTACATAGTGATCTTTTCTATATTGTCACTAACATCACTACATTATTGCTTGATTGATCGAAAGCAACAGAAAATAGCGTAAACTTTTCCATTTATTACAATCAGCCAAAAGATCATAATACTGCAAAACAATATGAAATTGGATTAACTCTTGTAGTTGCTGAAATGCTATGGCTAACTTACATATAGGAGTAAATTATGAATTTGCAATTGTTTCAATAAGAAACACGCAGTGGAAAACAATAAAAATTCCACAAGGAGCTTATACCATTACTGATCTAAACAAAGTGATAAAAGAGCTCATAACAAGATCTGGTGGTATAGCTGATGATTTTGAGCGAACACCAAATTATAACATACTACGAGTTACTATAACATTAAAAATATGTCAGTTCATTTTTTGTCACCAAGAAGTATCGCATCACTGATAGAATTTGAACATAAAACATTATTTTGATCCTAATGAATAAGCTACGGAATATAACGGTGAACTGCCAGTAAATATAACAGAAGTAAATACGATATGAATAAACTGCTCTATTGTATCTGGGTCTTACTCAGCCAAAGGCAGTAAAGGACAAACAATTTACAGTTTCTCGCCAGATGTTCTACCAGGATGGATCGTACAAATTAATCCAGGTCAAATTATCTATTATCCAATTAATCTCGAAAATGAAATAACAAGTATTACAATGCAATTAACAGGATAATCTGGTTGAAAATAGATCTCAACAACGAAATTGTCACTTCTTATTTACAGTTACGCACTATAGCATGATCGATTTTGTGAGCCTATATTTTATAGACAAAGATGAGACGAAGAAAAGTTAATAGAAAAAAACATCATAGTTTGATTTTTTGGAGATATGGTTACTAAAATTATACAAAATATAGAAAATATACGCGTAAATCAGCACCAAATGCACTTGACGCAGGTAAAGCCTTCGACAGGAGCAGCTTCTTTGGAGGGTACTGCAGTAGTATGAATGAACGCTGATAAGATTAGAGGACCTTTCACATCAGAAAAAAGTTATCAAATATTGTGCCAATAGAAGAAACAAAACGAGCTATGATAGCTACAACAAAAATACAATATTATCAACACGTGGGAAGAAATATCGCGTAAACTTGCAAAGAAAACAACGCGGACGTCCCAAGCTACCTTTTAATTTTGTGTAGCGATCATAAAATAAATGTTAGCTATAATTATCTTGATCTTTCCAAACAATATGATACTGACGACGCTGTAACATAATTAGAATACGTCTAGTATCTAGACAAAAACTAGAACGAACCAAATAAATCCGGTGTTAGAACTTTTAAATACACGTGACGAGGCTGTGTTTCTACCATCTCATAAAGCAGCATTATAAGTGCGTGGGAAAATAGTAACTGCGATAGGCGGTGATATTACAGCTGGCTCAAACATTGCTCTTGTAAATAACGGTTGCAGCTTGTTTAAAAGTGCACGATATCAACCGGCCAATAACACTGCTGAAGATATTTTGATGTGTTGTGACGTGATTATGATTTTTAACGTAGCTTTAACATTTTTTCAGTTATATTGCTACGATGTGTGCACTGGGGCATCATGCCGCAGGCCGGCTAGTCCTAACACTAACCTCTTAATACTGAAAGTTAAGCGATGCTGCTGTTAGTACCATTATTGTAAGTCTTTGGTATGACTCAACCGGGGATCGAACCCACGAGTTCCCGCATCCGAGGCGGATGCTCCAATCACTATGCCACCGGAGCACTTTCCTACAGCAAGTACAATATTAAACATCGTTTCGTTTAGCGATGATTTTTCTAGATCAGTTGCCACAAACATGATGTGGTTTAAATATACATTGTTTGGGACAGCTGTTTTGAGAGAGTTTCGTACTGGTGCTGATAATCATGCTGCTTATAACAATAATCTAATCGCCAATCCAGCTGTTGATGATGCCGCTGTGATAGGTAGTTCGATAAGATTAGCTGTTACAAATATAAGACGACAGCAGTATAGCAAGAGATTTGCCAAACGAAAAGCGTTTGCTGCAGAATCTCGCCAAATAACGATGATGATACCGTTAAGCACAATCTTTGGATTCTGCCGTGATTACAACAACGTTTATCGAGGAATAAAACATACACTTATTTTAGATCGAGCTGATCATAACGATTGTATAATGCATGCCGATGGGGTGGCTGAAGACCAGTTTGCTATTACAATATTAGCAAAACAGGATTCATCAAACAGCCATTTCCAACGCGACTTATTACATTTGGCGTGTTACAACTACAGATAGCGAACAACTACATCGGCACTTGTTTGTTGTATTTTAAAGACAATCACGTCGTAACGATCATGAAATGAATAACTCCGTATTGTATAAGCCAGATGTTAGACGAATATTTGTTAGAGGGTAAATTGCGGACAATATCTCGAACGTGCAATCGAATGTAATTTTACTGTTGACACCTCAAGAAACATCTCTCGACCGTACATGTATCTTATGGAAGCAATACAAAAATATCAGGACGCAGACAGGGGATCTCAAATATAATTAGGGACATTTCCTTCTCTTTACCCTATCTTTGACTTTGATATATCTAAACATTCTGAACGAGTTATCGGATTGACTGCTAATATCTAGGTTACATGGACACTGTGCGCTCTGCCAACCGAACAGTTTAACGAATACACGCTAGTGGTCACTTGGACTTGTGGCAGGATCTGCTACAACGTAAAAATTTTTATTCGTTTAGATTGTCTCGAAGCAAGAACCAAACAGCTCCTTTTCTATATTTCTCTATGCTTGTTCATCGATTTATTTGGCATTTTGATATTACAAAGGTAGCATTCTTATTTGAAGATTGCGTTTCAAAATAATGTACCTGTTTATTTCCTAATAATTCCGAAGTTTATTTGTTTTATTAAATAAAGATTCGTGTTTAATTTCTTGCAGTCTTGGATGGGCTTCTATCATTATCATCTTATTCACTCCCTCCCTGAGTTGCATTTTTTATTCTACCTTGTAGATCTATCTTCCATGTTAATGTAATGCAGAGAAATAATGAAGACGAGGAAATAACAATACAAATAGAAAGCAAACTATGAGATGCAATTGAAATAAAAAGAATCAAATCTGGCAAGCAGAGCACACACCACACACATCCCAATCAATTTACACAAGCGTTCAGGTTGTCAAAAACAACAAGTTTGTATCCCCTTTTGAGGATAAAGAAATTGATAAATAACTTTGTTATATTGAGAAATTTTTTAAAATTTGAAATAGTCAAGATAGCATTAAACCTTGTTATTACAAAAAGTACTTCTTGGCAGAGTTCATGATATCTGCATTTCCCTCTCAACACAACAGTGTTGATTAAGATGTGGTTCATGAATATACATTGAAGAGTTGAGATGGTGATGTTCAGTCAAAACGGTTAATAAATATTATGCTAACCTCAAACAGCTTATATTAGTTAAAGAGTTCATTAATTCCATCCATAATAATGTCAGTATCAATCCAGATAAGAAAACAGTGGAATCTTTGCAAGATGTTGCAAGACGATTATTCTTCGATGCACATAGTTTCATTTGCTAATGTGTCTTTCTCTCAACAGTTTGATCGTTTCAAAATCTCAATCTTTCATAACTTTTAAAAATAAAACTTATGATAAGACAGATTAGACATCCTTATCTCTTCCTATGTGATTATTTTTTCTGATTGCTACAGGTTAAAAAGTAAGCAACATAATCAAAACACAACTATTACAAATGTTCTTTTTTATAAGAGATCTGAGTCACTTCCTGTTTTGAAAAAATACATGAGTTGGGTTAAACAAAACCCAGTATGGTTTTATTATGGAGAATTATACACCACTCATGTTGAAAAATGGAGAAAGATTTTTTCTACATATGTAGAGAAAATAATTAAAATATATTCCAGAAGGAAGAAATATCTAATTTGTCTTATTTCCAGTGGATATTATCATTCTGTATTAACATGTTACTGACGAGATACTGCCGGTCGGTTGCTTATATAAGTCTTTCATGTTTATGATGTGCAATAAACCAGGCCGTTGTCTTTAGTTTTTATTCAAAATATTATGACTCATTTTGTTTTAATAATGCTCTATTACTTTATTTTAACTAGTAACTTGTGTCACGTTAACATATCACTTGCCTAGTTTGTTAAACTTTGTACCCTATGAAAGCGTTAAAGGGGCTTGGGGAGGGAAACAATGACCCCCGTAACGCCGGTCGCAAAGGGCGCAGTGTGAACATTTTAAGGAGATATGGGTTGATGGCTCCTCCTACCCTACTTTTACCAGTATGCTTCTTAACTTTCTGTTATTAGATAAAATCTATCAATATCGAAGACAACTTTTCAAGTTAGAAATACGCAATAAAGAACTTAAACGACTGAAATATTGAAATTATTCACACGGAATATCACAGGAGGACAATAAAGACACAACATTGCAGTATTCAAGTACCACTCCTGACACCTTTAGTAATATATTCTGTCAATGATAAAGATGCAAGTCAAAACTACTTCCACCATAAGTAGAAAATACAAATATATAATAATGTGTGTCTGAGTAGTCATGATATACTCAGGGCCGGAGAGAGCGATCCTGGGCCCTGGGATAAGAAACACCAGGGCCTCACATAGTTCTTGCTTTAAATAATTTTTCTTCTATAAAATTAAAAAAATGTTCATTGGCCGAGGCCCATATAAGGTCATTTGCCTCTGGAATATATCCCCGGTTGCCATCCCACCCCCAGTCGGCCCTGGGTATACTAATATAGTCTTCATGCCTAGAATTATGGTAAGATTCCCTCTGCAACAACTACGTCACGCAACATGGGAGTGTCGGATTTAAATCTCTCTCTCTCTCTCTCTCTCTCTCTCTCTCTCTCTCTCTCTCTCTCTCTCTCTCTCTCTCTCTCTCTCTCTCTCTCTCTCTCTCTCTCTCTCTCTCTCTCTCACATTGTACAAACTAAAATATCACCCATACTGATCAGACTACCTCCAATGTTGGTAATAATAATCCAACTTTAATTACTATTAGTATTCATATCCTAATAATTTGAAGCATGCGGTTGCTTTTATATGATACGATGAACACCAATGATATAATACCTAGACCCAAATCAATACGTAAGTCATTATTAGGTAGCTACCTTCTCTTTTTCTCGTGGGTGGGTGTAAACATAATTTCAAATTTCATAAACATACAATTACCTACCTGAAATATTCCTTATGCTTTCCTGGTAATTTTGGTACCTTCTAAAAGCAAATATTTTGTTAAACAAAAGTTTGTGCTTTCTTAGGTCTGCTGGGCTATTCACCGCTGGTATTATTCAGAAACTAAGAACATATACATGACCCATCGCCATATTGCCTCATAATGGACTTTGCGCGTGAACGCATGATAATACGTATAGGCATTTGTCTAGTAACTCTTCCTAGAACCAGTCTTTAAGAGTTAGGTATGGTTCTTGTTCACCTACCAGACTGGGCCAATAAATTCGATGCATCATTAGTATAGACTTAGATCTGTCAAAAGATTATATAACCAGACATGCTATACATTATTTTTTAGGTAGGTTTGCTTGTGATAAATGGTTGGTCTAACTAAAAAAACATAATAATACTGATAGACATTGAAGAGTTATATGTTGGAGTTGGAATGGATTTTGGGAAGGTGTAAACATAAATCCACGAAATCCCATCTAATTCTCTGCTAAGTAACTTTGGTAGCCATTCGAAAGTACCATGTGACCAAATAATGCCAACTATACAGTCATCGGTGTGATTACTTCTCCGACGCTGTATATTTTCTTCAGATCAATAACATTTCTTTATGCAGGCATATATGGTGGTTGATGAACAGGTATTTTGTTACTGCGTTGAATTGTTCCATATGTTCATATCACTGCATTTATAATGTTGATTCATGATTACATTTAACTTCAAAATATTTAGGAAATTATTTGGAACTTGCTTAGTCCACAATCTTAAAATCTACTGTAGCATGATTTTGCAGATACAAACGTAGGCCCTTACACAGAAAGTTTATATCATACAGATTCGTAACGCTGTGGCAACACTTTCAATATAAATACAAATATTATAAATATGAATTGCATCTCTCTCTCTCTCTCTCTCTCTCTCTCTCTCTCTCTCTCTCTCTCTCTCTCTCTCTCTCTCTCGTTATGCAAAATTGACATGTAGGCCTACTTATATATTCAACTACATGTAATTAAATAAATCAAGTATTGTTTTGCTAGTATAACACAGGATATCAAAGAAATAAAGGACGAAAATAGAAATCGTTTTCAACATTAAGTAATTAAGTAAATGTTTCATACTTTTTGTAGAACAAACTATATAAATTATAAATTGGCTTCTCTGGTGCAATTTACTCACCTTCAGCCAATAATATTAGAGATTTAATACTAAATTTGTGCCAAATTACCGAATACTTGACTTAGAATTTTGGGATTTGTGTCTATCTTTATTTTTTTAGATAGTGATATAACAGTTATTCAAAACGTAGCTAAAAATATCGATCGGATAACTTTTCTACGTCCACCCGGTCAGTATCATTAAGTTCTTTGCGAAATATGCTCACTTTAATTATTTTTTCAAGCAAACTTAAATCTATGAAATCATTGCTAATCCTTGAACGCAGTGAAACATTGTGTATGTTTTTATCCCTACGATGCCAAATTTACTTTGAGATGATGTAATGGAAACAGAAGAGGATATTATTTAACACTAAAACACATTTCTTTATTTTAATCACTGAATTGCTGACGAATTAAACTGCAGTAGTGGTTGTAAATATCAATTGAAATGTAGCTAAATAAGTGTAATCTTAAAATATTAGGAGAAATACTAATTGAGAGATAACGAATGAGCCTGATTTTATATCTCAGATGCATGCATTTTCCTTTTCAAACAAAAATCTCAGTATTTGACATTTAAACGATTATTAGCTAGTTTCAAAATAAAGAAGTTTATCGTGGATAGAACTAAAGTGAAATACTTTTTTAACGGAAAGACTAGTACCCTGTAGATGGTGCTGAAAATCCCTCCATATTTCGAAAACTCCCTCCTTTACATTTAAATAAAAAAATTTCAACATGGATGATTTATATTTCAGCACATGACGTAATTATTTATTATATTCTTCCATTTATTTACATTTGTATTCATACACACATGAATCGCAACATTTTGGCTTTGCTTTTCCTTACAGATTGTGTTACCTGTTATCCTCGAAACCATCCTGATATTTGATATAAAAGTTAATTTAAACCATGATTGTGCTTGTAAAACACGTATGGACCCACCACTGGCTACACTGTATCACCATGACATCTGCGTTTGAAGACAGATATACCTGGCAAACTTCATTCGTCTTCCTCCAGTGAGTTTGGCTTGCTCTTGCAAGATTTGTTTGTTTCTTTGTTTGTTTGTTTGTTTATTTGTTTGTTTATTTGTTTGTTTGTTTAAGAAAAAGAGTATAATTTCCAAACTTTTATAAATGTGCGTGAAGACAAATTGTCTGGAAATGACCAGGTTATTTATATCTGTTTTACAAGTGTACAAGCAAACTTTCAGATTGATTCATGGGTCAAAGCCTTATATCGTTACTTATTTAAATAAGTGTAAACGTTTTGCAAGATCAATGCAAATACAAAATTGACAATTATTGTCTTTCTTTTACGACTCATTTGTAACTCTGCACAACGTACTAATTTGTCACTGCTCAATTAGGATATTCGACTTTTCTTGTCTTATAAAGAAAATAAGCTCATTTTCTGTGCTATTCTTTGACAAGGTTTTTATATTTATATTCCACTTGTAAATAAGCAGTTATTCAAGTCTTATGGTAAATAATATATCAAGACAAAGCAATATTATAGAAAATTTTAAGTGGAATATGTTATGTCTCCCTCGACCAACCAATGTTAAAGTAATAAACAGTCTGAGATAAGTAATTTGAAAAGTTATTTCTGTAATCGACAATCACTCCCCAACTCCTATTACATGCTCCTGAACACCTAAAAAAATAGTTTCGTGGTCACGCTGTCGACTATTAAAGTATCCTATCAAGTCAGAACGAATGTAACAATTATAAATTCACAGCTAATTCTATACGTGTGTTGTTTCTTGCTATCTTTTCATAGTAACACAATTATGATGCTAATGAAGGTGGCAAATAATAATAATAATAATAATAATAATAATAATAATAATAATAATAATAATAAATGCAAGGACAACAACAAAAATACTATAAGTAAAAAATAGTAAAATAAGTAAAAAATGAAGAGAAAATGTTTTAATATCAAAGGTGCTTTGGTACTGGCTGTTCACTACTATCTCTTGTATAATACGTTTAAAATCAAATTGCCTTCTGGTTAAACCTGCTACATGTAAGTTGTATTATCATGACGACCGATATTTATCAGTCTCCTTGGTAATATTAACATTAGATTACTTTTTCCTTCCGTGTTATTTTTATGTGTGATGCCAGTTTTTATTATTCAATTGCAAATTTCGAGCATTTTAATGAACGCATGCAAGGTATTTTCAACAATACATACACCTTAAATTTACTCTATGCAGGTAGTGAAGGACGAACCTTGGGTATATATGTAAAGATATTAAACTCATGGAAGGAAGAGGTCAATTTGACACCGTAATCTCTCTACATGTATACTCGACTTAGTTGTTCATCTATGATAAATACAATCTACAGGAAGAGGGTGCATTTTTTGAAAAATCTGAAGGCAATGCCATATAGTAATATGTGTCAGTGGCTCCGTAGCTCAGCTGGTTAGAACGTCAGTCTAATAAACTGGAGGTCGAGGGTTCAACCCCTTCGGAGCCTCAACACGTAAAAAGACAATCTACAGGAAGAGGGTGCATTTTTTGAAAAATCTGAAGGCAATGCCATATAGTAATATGTGTCAGTGGCTCCGTAGCTCAGCTGGTTAGAACGTCAGTCTAATAAACTGGAGGTCGAGGGTTCAACCCCTTCGGAGCCTCAAAACGTTCTTCTTTTCATCTCGCTCATCTGTAGAGACCATTTCATTGTTCTTGTTCCTATTTCGAAAATTATTGATTCGCTTGAATAATTATCACTATTCAGTACCTGCAAAGGTCATTGACTTTATATTTTGGTCTAAATTTACATTGCTTTTATGCGACTTAAGAAAACTCTCTTTTTGACATGCATTTTTTAAAAACCATGCAATTTTGTAAGATATTGTAAATAAATATTGATTACAATTGTAGCTGCATTTTAAAATGGTAATATATATATATATATATATATATATATATATATATATATATATATATATATATATATATATATATATATATATATATATATATATAATTTTCTAGTTACTGTAGTCTTATGTTTAATATAAGTTAATGGATTTTTTAAATAACCAATCAAAATAACCATTCAAATTACGTGTTTGGAACATTCTCCAATAATGTATAATAAATAATGTTAAGCCTTTCAAGGAATGCGTCCAACTGTTCAATATATTCGACTGTTTAATTCTTGTGTTTGGCCATGATACCTTGAAGACGAGAAACAATTTATTTCTCATAGCAAGAAAGTAGTTTGAATTCAAATGCACGAACATTGTTGCCACTACTATGTCCGGTTGCTAGCAGATTATTTAAGTAATATAGTTAATTGTCTTATCATCCAGTGCCCTATGTATCCATTAAGCACACCAATCACATGCTTGTTCACAAGCCCAAAAGGGGCACTAGAAAAAAATTTAATTATTGATGATAAGATTGAATGAACTTATATATGACCCTTTTAATCTGCATGTACGAGTATTTTGATTTGTAGTAATGGCATCACTGGTATTTTCCCACCTTTTTTAGCTTTTAATACTATTTTTCTGAGTTTCACATTTTGTAGACGAGGGTGGGCACCACATTTTCAGTGCTTAGTCTCCCGGATGATCTGTATACTGCACTGTTAATATCTAGTGATATGAACGCGTACTCCTACCTTGACTGTTTTCTTCCTCGTGATAAATATTGATTTAAACACATCTATAAGGCGAGACCAGTTGAGCACAGGTAATAGTGGCTCCATAGATTAGTTGGTATGATGGCTAGCTAGCCCAGCAAACTGTAATTCAATAGTTCAAATTCCTCCATTTGCTATATCGCGTTTTATTTTTGTAACTTGATCTTCATGGTGCAGGGAAATGAGTACCAATGGAGATAGCGGTTGACCGATGCTGTTAATCGGTTCGTCACTATGAGATAGCTTTATACCGCTTTAAACATCCGATTACTGGCATTTAAACAGCGTTTCACCGATTAAAACTATTTTCTGTTAAGAAAAATACTGCTTAATCCTGTCATTGAAATGGTCAGAGCTACCAACAATACGATAACTCTACAATTGTTTCATACTAATGTGTACTGAAACTGAAATCAGAAATTTATTAGAGATAATATCCATTCTAACATGTTGAATTTATCACCTCAAAATCCTGCTTGTAATGCCCAAACTAAAATTCTATTGAATAATAGCGGTTTATAGCTTAAGATGGAGCAAATCGCTATTTCAGAAAGTACCGCAACTAGCTTTTTTGATAACAATTAACATTTATTAATATTGGTTGACCGTTATCTTTACACTGTGAACTGATATTTTGTTTTATGTTCAGTCCCTTTTAAATAGCGATATGTTATTTTCAGTTAAATGAGATATTTTTTAGTGTGAACCGCTATCTTATATCGATGGAACTTTACGAAAGCGAGCAGCTGCTATCGCAAAAGCAGTTATTTGATATATGTAATTTTGACCCCCATTTATTCTTTATGGGCTGATGGCGTGACCAGGCGTATGATTTCACTCGGAACACGCAAGAACGGATCATCTATCAAGTCATAAATTAACACGAATGCTCTGTCGACCATGATGGAAATGATATCAGTATTTTTTTATATGTGATCACCTTAGACCAAATAACAAGTCAGATATGACATGTAGACTCCGTAAACCCTGATAGAAACCAACTGACATTTTTTTCCTATTAGTTGTTGGAAATAGACCGTCAAATTAAATCATGTGATCAGTGTTGGAATGGTCTCATACGCCATTTAACGTCAAAGCGTCTCAAAATCTGTTTTGCAGTTCTAAATGAGGTAACAATTTGACCTACATGGTCACTAACGCGTCCTTAACGTAGCAAATAAATACTTCCTTTGTACCTTAACTTCAACTTAATCAGCAACTTTGGAATGAAAGCTTTTGAAGCGCGTTCTCGTAATTCGTGTTGATTATTTGTGACTTTTCTTTAAGTTACGTATCGGCTCGTTCAGAGTAACACAAAGAAAGATTGAAGACTCAACAAGCTTTGTAAATTTTAAGAAAATTAATTTGTTTCCCTAGAAACATAGAAAAATGTAAATATGTGAAATAAGACTTACAATTTACGAAAACTATCTACATTGTTTGTTCTAAAGATATAGAACGTAAGTCCTGTGAACAGTTTTAAATTAAAACAGTCTGAAGTTTAGTTCCGATCCAAGATGGTGGACGATAACGTCAGACGAAGGCTAACACAAATGATCCAGAATTAGCACAGTGAAGCACAGTTTGTATTGTTCCGTTCCGATTTAGAAGATCTTCAGAAGAAAAAATTCTTTATACAAACCAGTAGTGTTGTTCTCCAGAAAATTAATTATTCAGAAAGACGAATTGCAATTAGCTCCACTAACAAAACACGTGTTGCTCTAAGTAGACACTCGAACAGACAACTTGTTCTAGCACAAAAATACCTTTTTTAAGGCAATAGAAGTTGTGAATCTAAGATGTTAAAATTGGCTACGACTCTGTCTTTTACTCTGACTGTGTCTGTGACTGAACTTTCTGAGCAAGCGGATTCACGGCACAAAATTATAATGTCTGCCATCAGTCACATATCTGTCCTGCACGATTAGCAATATGTAATTTGCATAAACTAACATGTTTATGATTAAAATAAGAACATGTTGCAGAAACCAAACATCAGGATTATGCTAACACTTTTAGTAATGATTTCCAATTTTTGTTGTTTATTTGTTGGTGATGGGGGTGGAGAAGGGCGGCGAGAGGCGTATCCAATTTGAGTCTCTATTTGGAAAGAATAAGCAAAATGAGCAATAGAATACACGATATATTCATTTTGAAAGAAATAATATCAACATTAATTACATTTCCGATGATATGCTTCAAGAATAAACTCACTTAAAATAGCAAAAAGATGGTCCTGAATTTTGAGTTTAAAAATACGGTTATTTCCTGAATCTGTATGGTTACACATGTGACATGCTTTGTTGTAAGGGGGGACAAAAAAGATTTATTGTTCAAAATTATTTCCATAATTTTGTATGACTAAACTTACGACATATTTGTCCACTTTTGTTAATTCCGGTTTTGTTGATTGAAACATTATTCCTACATTCCTAATATGCTAGGGTGCCTTTCCAGCGCGTTTATCTATAGGCAAAATGTTTGTCAGATAACTTTAGCCAAATGTTTAGAAGTTATGTTATTTTTCCTAAGTCTTCATTTCAATCAATACAAATATAAGCCATCTTTTCCTTAAGATCATGCCATATAGACATTCCTGTCATCCTCAGGTACATATCATTTGATTAACATAACTCATGATATGTTAACGTTGTGTCATCCAGTCTTCCGGAAGGACTTGATTAGTGTTTCTCTTTGTCTTTACAATTCTCCCAGAACTTTCACTTTAATTGTTACATGTGACAAGTGAAGCCCTTAGTGGTTGTAGATTGCAACAATCTTGAATGGCATATCCTAGAACACTGTCCTACTGTATTAGTGAATGAGTACAATACCACTCGCCTGCAAGGATAGTAGTAATTCATGTTTGAGAAAATATTATTTCAGAACGATATATTAATCTAAAAGGCGAGGATAGTACTAGGCTCAAATCTCAAAGATCTCAAAACGGTCACGGTAGGGTCATAGTAGTAAGGGGAACAGGCAGATTCTAGCACGAGAACCTACTTGCACCCATCTATACCATCCAAACATATACAAATTCCCCTCTTGAGACTCCAAAATTCCAACCCTTAAACGATTTTCTAAAAACCAAAAGGCAGATTCTGACCCAGATATAATCATAGACTTTTTACTACTGAAATTTTCAAACATTATTTATATTGTCATAAACTTTCATACATTTTTGATAATCTTTTTCATACTTACTAAATTCGATTGGTAGAATATATGTTAACATACTGTCAATAATACGAATCTCACGTATCAAATCGTCCATATCATATCTTACACCTCTCAAGTAAGATGGTATCAGATCAAATAATCTTTTTGTAAGTTATATTGGCTGTTTGCAAGCAATTTTTAATTGTAAGTCGAGGTTCAATCATCTTTTTACACGCTGCAGCAAGAGAAACACAGATTCCCGATATTATTAACAAAAATCGGTTTAATGATGCTCCACTTGAAATTATACCAGAGCTGGTCATTAGCAGTGGTAAATATATTATATGAATTATTTTGTTATAGTGTTTGTAACATTTTTTCACAACCATAATTTTTTAAGATAATATTTGTAATATTGTATAAATGCGAACATATATTGTTTTAGAATATTTTTTAAAATATGATTCAAATCATCTTTACTTTTTCATTATAATATTTTTATATAGTCACCAGGTTTGATTAGAAAATTAACTGCGGTATTTCAGCAACGATTTCCAGACAAAACCAGTATCAATTGCTATCAGCATAAAAGTCTCTTCGACAATTTTGTTCAACACTATAGACACGGTGCCAGAGAAAACATCAGTCGACAATCTATACACAACAGTAACTTTTTCAGTATGTTTGAGAGTGTTATTTTGCAGCGACAATGGGGATAAAATTCTGACTCAACTGTGTACACAATATTTTAATTTGTTTGTGCGGATTTTTAATCAAATTTGTTTTCACAACGATATTAGAAATCCCACTGACAATATCGTTTAGTTTCGTGTTAATATGTGCGAGTTTAATATCAACAGTTGGTGGACTTCCAAAATATTTGTTAGTAATTCTGTTCATGTTTCTGCAAAAATTTTAAAACGTTCCTATTTGATTAGTAAAGTCAGTTTTGAGTGTGGTCATTTTATTGTTGATTGTGGCAAACAAAGTTGTTATTGGAACTTTCTTATCATCTACATACTGTTTGTTGCAGCATCAAAGTCAGACCCTGCTGTTCTAAGATTATTGCTGCCATTTTTGTTCATGTTGAGAAATGCACGCATCATACCACCACGCACTGAGACATGCTTGATTCTTGATCATCGACGTAAATTTTTTGTTGCGGCATCATTATCTCCGGATAGGTTTCCAAAGCCTGTAATCCTCTTTTGGTTCATAAATATGTTGCCTGTGAATAAAACACCAGCTTTGTTTACATAATCGTTAACTGACCTACCGGAATCTTGTTTCTTACCTTGATTAATGAAAGTAACGATATGATCAACAACCGCGGAAGGAATTCGTACAAGTACATATGACAGTTGTACATTACCTGTCTTTAATTTTCTTTTTTTTGTCCTGGAAAACAACGAATTCATTTTAATCTACACTTGTGATAGTTAATAAATTATTGATCTCATTTATGAGCTGATCAAGAGTTGATAGTCTTTTTAAATCACGTTGCTGAGATTTATTTGACGAATATATCAATAAGGTTCCAAATGTTGTATAGTTCGTTATACCTATCGTCTTACATAAAATTGTTGGTTTTTTGTGACACAAATGTATACAACAACGACGGCGAAAATATTAAATTTTGATACCGAACGATTGGTGAAACATAGACATAATAATGAAATTCCAGTTTGCCATTAGCTTATTGTTGGTCGCACAGGATCGGGTAAAACAATTTTTTTCTTAAATCATTTGCTCAACGATAAGGTGTATATTTACACAATCCCCAACAGGACAAATACGAATTATTACGAATAAATTTCGTGATAATTTTGATGCTGGTGATAATATCATTTTGATACGACAACCAGAAGAACTTGTTCCAGTGAACGAACTTGATTCTCCCGAGCATAAAATAATCGTCTTAGACGATATTCTGCTAAACAAGAAGATCAGATCTTAATTTTCGTTATCGCGCAATAAAAGATTCAATTCTGTTTATCTTGCCCAAGTTTTTTTACAATGTTGATAGATTTATTAGACGAAATACTGGTTGTTTCATATTATTTCACGAACTGGGCAATGTTTATGTTAGAAATATCGCAAAAGAACAATGCGGTGATGTCCTAAAAGATAAGTTTATCAAATTATATCATCGAGTAATCAAAGACAAATACAGTTTCTTTCTATTTGATAAACTAACGTGTGATCCAGCTAAAATGTTTCGCTGTTGCATCGACATGCTTTTATAATCTAATTTTGTAAAGCGTATAGAAAATAATAAACGAGTATAAGCGAAGAATCGAGTTCCTAAAAAATGTTATTAAAACTCGAGCAGCTTTTAAGAAAAAAGTGGAAGAAGCTCTATGTGGACAAGTTCAAACAAAGGAAGAAACTGCTAAATGTTTCAAATTTGATATCGAGGCAGCACTTTGCACGCAACCAAAAATATCAACATTGTCTTAGCAAACTTGAAAGAAAAAGAAGCTGGTAACAAAATCGTATAGATCGATAACGAAATAATTGACATACTAAATCATCTAAGATTGAGCGGATCACTGACATCGTCCGTGAACGAAATTTTACATAGTGATCTTTTCTATAATGTCACTAACATCACTACATTATTGCTTGATTGATCGAAAGCAACAGGCAATAGCGTAAACTTTTCCATTTATTACAATCAGCCAAAAGATCATAATACTGCAAAACAATATGAAATTGGATTAACTCTTGTAATTGCTGGAATGCTATGGCTAACTTACATATAGGAGTAAATTATGAATTTGCAATTGTTTCAATAAGAAACACGCAGTGGAAAATAATAAAAATTCCACAAGGAGCTTATAACATTATTGATCTAAACAAAGTGATAAAAGAGCTCATAACAAGATCTGGTGGTATAGCTGATGATTTTGAGTGAACACCAAATTATAACATACTACGAGTTACAATAACATTAAAAATATGTCAGTTCATCTTTTGTCACCAAGAAGTATCGCATCACTGATAGAATTTGAACATAAAACATTATTTTGATCCTAATGAATAAGCTACTGAATATAACGGTGAACTGCCAGTAAATATAACAGAAGTAAATACGATATGAATAAACTGCTCTATTGCATCTTGGTCTTACTCAGCCAAAGGCAGTAAAGGACAAACAATTTACAGTTTCTCGCCAGACGTTCTACCAGGATGGATCGTACAAATTAATCCAGGTCAGATAATCTATTGTCCATTTAATCTCGAAAATGAAATAACAATTATTACAATGCAATTAACAGGATAATTGGGTTGAAAATAGATCTCAACAACGAAATTGTCACTTCTTATTTACAATTACACACTATAGCATGATCGATTTTGTGAGCCTATATTTTATAGACAAAGATGAGACGAAGAAAAGTTAATAGAAAAAACATCATAGTTTGATTTTTTGGAGATATGGTTACTAAAATTATACAAAATATAGAAAATATACGCGTAAATCAGCACCAAATGCACTTGACGCAGGTAAAGCCTTCGCCACGGAGCAGCTTCTTTGGAGGGTACTGAAGTAGTATGAAAGATCGCTGATAAGATTAGAGGATTTTTCACATCAGAAAAAAGTTATCAAATATTGTGCCAATAGAAGAAACAAAACGAGATATGATAGCTACAACAAAAATACAATATTATCAACACGTGGGAAGAAATATCGCGTAAACTTGCAAAGAAAACAACGCCGACGTCCCAAGCTACCTTTTAATTTTGTGTAGCGATCATAAAATAAATGTTAGCTAAAATTATCTTGATCTTTCCAAACAATATGATACTGACGGCGCTGTAACATAATTAGAATACGTCTAGTATCTAGACAAAAACTAGAACGAACCAAATAAATCCGGTGTTAGAACTTTTAAATACACGCGACGAGGCTGTGTTTCTACCATCTCATAAGGCAGCATTATAAGTGCGTGGGAAAATATTAACTGCGATAGGCGGTGATATTACAGCTGGCTCAAACATTGCTCTTGTAAATAACGGTTGCAGCTTGTTTAAAAGTGCACGATATCAACCGGCCAATAACACTGCTGAATATATTTTGATGTGTTGTGACGTGATTATGATTTTTAACGTAGCTTTACCATTTTTTCAGCTATATTGCTACGATGTGTGCACTGGGGCATCATGCCGCAGGCCGGCTAGTCCTAACACTAACCTCTTAATACTGAAAGTTAAGCGATGCTGCTGTTAGTACCATTATTGTAAGTCTTTGGTATGACTCAACCGGGGATCGAACCCACAAGTTTCCGCATCCGAGGCGGATGCTCCAATCACTATGCCACCGGAGCACTTTCCTACAGCAAGTACAATATTAAACATCATTACGTTTAGCGATGATTTTTCTAGATCAGTTGCCACAAACATGATGTGGTTTAAATATACCTTGTTTGGGACAGCTGTTTTGATCGAGTTTCGTACTGGTGCTGATAATCATGCTGCTTATAACAATAATCTAATCGCCAATCCAGCTGTTGATGATGCCGCTGTGATAGGTAGTTCGATAAGATTAGCTGTTACAAATATAAGACTACAGCAGTATAGCAAGAGATTTGCCAAACGAAAAGCGTTTGCCGCAGAATCTCGCCAAATAACAATGATGATACCGTTAAGCACAATCTTTGGATTCTGCCGTGAGTACAACAACGTTTATCGAGGAATAAAACATACACTTATTTTAGATCGAGCTGATCATAACGATTGTATAATGCATGCCGATGGGGTGGCTGAAGACCAGTTTGCTATTACAATATTAGCAAAACAGGATTCATCAAACAGCCATTTCCAACGCGACTGATTACATTTGGCGTGTTACAACTACAGATAGCGAACAACTACATCGGCACTTGTTTGTTGTATTTTAAAGACAATCACGTCGTAACGATCATGAAATGAATAACTCCGTATTGTATAATCCAGATGTTAGACGAATATTTGTTAGAGGGTAAATTACGGACAATATCTCGAACGTGCAATCGAATGTAATTTTACTGTTGACACCTCAAGAAACATCTCTCGACCGTACATGTATCTTATGGAAGTAATACAAAAATATCAGGACGCAGACAGGGGATCTCAAATATAATTAGGGACATTTCCTTCTCTTTACCCTATCTTTGACTTTGATATATCTAAACATTCTGAACGAGTTATCGGATTGAATGCTAATATCTAGGTTACATGGACACTGTGCGCTCTGCCAACCGAACAGTTTAACGAATACACGCTAGTGGTCACTTGGACTTGTGGAAGGATCTGTTACAACGTAAAAATTTTTAATCGTTCAGATTGTCTCGAAGCTAGAACCAAACAGTTCCTTTTCTATATTTCTCTATGCTTGTTCATCAATTTATTTGGCATTTTGATATTACAAAGGTAGCATTCTTATTTGACGATTGCGTTTCAAAATAATGTACCTGTTTATTTCCTAATAATTCCGAAGTTCATTTGTTTTATTAAATAAAGATTCGTGTTTACTTTCTTGCAGTCTTGGATGGGCTTCTATCATTATCATCTTATTCACTCCCTCCCTGAGTTGCATTTTTTATTCTACCTTGTAGATCTATCTTCCATGTTAATGTAATGCAGAGAAATAATGAAGACGAGGAAATAACAATACAAATAGAAAGCAAAATATGAGATGCAATTGAAATAAAAAGAATCAAATCTGGCAAGCAGAGCACACACCACACACATCCCAATCAATTTACACAAGCGTTCAGGTTGTCAAAAACAACAAGTTTGTATCCCCTTTTGAGGATAAAGAAATTGATAAATAATTTTGTTATATTGAGAAATTTTTTTAAAATTTGAAATAGCCAAGATAGCATTAAACCTTGTTATTACAAAGTGTACTTCTTGGCAGAGTTCATGATATCTGCATTTCCCTCTCAATACAACAGTGTTGATTAAGATTTTAAAAATAAAACTTACGATAAGACAGATTAGAAATCCTTATCTCTTCCTATGTGATTATTTTTTTTCTGATTGCTACAGGTTAAAAAGTAAGCAACATAATCAAGGCACAACTATTACAAATGTTCTTTTTTATAAGAGATCTGAGTCACTTCCTGTATTGAAAAAAATACATGAGTTGGGTTAAACAAAACCCAGTATGGTTTTATTATGGAGAATTATACACCACTCATGTTGAAAAATTCTGAAGGTATTCATTGATTACTAGTCAATGACATAGCTGGAGATAAGATTCTTTTTTAATCTACTTGTAACTGACAGGCCTTGTTTAAATTAGAATCGTGATCTTATTGAGATTGACATCCTCGACGTATACATTAATTGTACAGTTACTAGAGCAGAAAATAGCTTCTGAAAATCGTGTTGGTCAGGAAATTGTTCCTTCATCTGAAAATTGTGTTGGTCATTTTGCTAATGAGGTAACCTTAGCTCCTGGAGTTGATCCTTCCATAGGTACTTACCACAGTGATCCTATCTTTGCCACTAATATTCTTTATTCAAATCAGGGTAACAAAAACAATCACTAGTTTTTGAACAGAAACAAGATCGTGAGATGCGTTTGTTTCCGATGACTGTTTGCAAAACTAAAGCCACAAAAGTATCAGTTTGTTATTTAGTGAATATGGGATCATTATGAGGCACTGGATACAACCTCATGTATCCGCTGATGACGAGTGGTAAGTGAACTATTCAATGGTTGTTCCTAGGTCATATCGACAAGACATTTTAGCCCTGCCCATGAAATTCCTTTAGCTGGTCATTTAGGAGCCAGTCTTATCACAAGAGCTTAAATATTTTTGTTGGCGAAGATTAAATATGATATTTTTAAATAAATTAGATCTTGCCATACTTGTCGAATTGTAGGAAAACGCAATCAGATGATACCACGGACTCATCTTTCAACAAATTCCCGCATTTCACGAATCAATTTGCAAATTTGAAGAACATGATTCGTTCATACTGCTTTGATAGGGAAAAGAATTTGAAAAGGTGCAACAGCATCGTTGCATAATGAATCATCTCAATGAAGAATTTTTATGAAATGAAATTAATTATTTGCTGGAAAATCATTGCATAGAACCAAAGTAAACGTAACTGGAGTGCGCTATGTAATTTACTCTTCTATCGAA
Source organism: Potamilus streckersoni (assembly GCA_016746295.1). Taxonomy (NCBI): domain Eukaryota; kingdom Metazoa; phylum Mollusca; class Bivalvia; order Unionida; family Unionidae; genus Potamilus; species Potamilus streckersoni. The sequence goes on along the minus strand of JAEAOA010001254.1, from coordinate 869,638 downwards.
AGCAGATTTTACATTTGGAATTTAAATGTCACATATATTATCAAGTCTGACGTTTTGAAAGAATTTTAGAAAATTCTACTCACGGATAAAACCTTGGAAATTTTGGTATTTTTAACTCCTGACGGACTAATCCTATAAAGTGATGCCATTTGGTAGGAAAGTTCTCCTTCAACATTCCAAAGTTTTATGAACATAATAACATATGTTTAAAATAAATGTGGGCCTACATCGATGGTTTCGTCATTATCTTCACACCCGAAAAGATAACTTGGAACCCATTCAGAAATTTTTTGATCTAATATGTGATACAGATTTGACAATTTAAGTCAAAATATGAATTTTGCAGTGTTTGTGTTATATTTTGGGGACATATTTTGATACACGATTAAGTTATAGAAGTTACTGTTAATCCTATCTTTGAATTCCCAGTGCCTATCAGTAAGGACAAAACTGATGCTAATTTTTTATGGCTGGAGATTGTCTGACATTTTTTTTAGATTTGTCCATAATTGCTGAACCCTTGAAGAACTTGTTCAGTAACTTATCCAAGTTTATTTGGTCTTACAAATGTCAAGAGGCCTTTGATAAATTAAAATGCCTTAATTCAAAGCGTACCAGATCTTTCAACTCCTGATTTCAGTCAATCAGTTAAAATGTGCGTTTTCGCAAGTGATGTAGACGTCAATGGAGTACGATACATATAACAATCGTTTTGCTGTTGCATCATACTTATAATTTGTAAACTTTCCATAACTTTCCCTTTTTCAATTTCTATAAAAAATTGCCGATTGAAGTGAGTTAATGAAATACAGTATACGATGACTGACTCAGATTAAAGTACCATGGGGAAGCTACTGTATATTATCGCGGTATTGGCCTAACTTAGGAATAGTAGCACGAACGTATTGTGATCGACATAAATTCCAATTTACCGATGAGAAGAAATGTTCACACTGGCGGTCAGAATGTTTCCATAAAAAACGAAAGGATCTAATGATCAAATCAAATACACAATTGCAAATAAAGTGAAAATCAATGAACAACAATATTGCACATTAGAAAACAAATATTATTGAACTTTACATGAATTTTAAATCTAATGTGGGCAAAGAAAAATAAATAAATAAAAAATTAGTTTTATTTTTATTAATATTATTATTAGTAGTAGTAATAGAAGTAGTAATAGTAATAGTAGTAGTAGTTCAAGAAAGATCAACTGCTATTTTATTCTTATTTATGTACCAGAAGAATAATCATAACCAAAATGTTGTAATTTTTTGTCAATCTTGGCTGCTTTGGAATGAAACTGCAAGTATTGCCTTGTAAGGATATGTTTGTCACCATCAGTATATGACCTAAAACCATCAAACACCAGACTAAACGCCGAATATATTTCGTAATCGAAGCTAATGCAGTTATAGCAGGTTCGACAAGAGTTTTGTATGTGATGACTAACGACATTGCATGTACTTAACAAAAAAAAAGGTTCATACTATTTCAATGTAAACTTATATAAACGTTGACATTTTAGAGGAAATTGTACTATAAAGAATTTGCGTCCTTATTGACTACAGCTTTACATTTGTAAGCAATCGCTAGACGGCATGTAACCCAAATTAAACGGAAAATCCCGTTTGCACCGATAACATAGAGTCCGTCATAATAAAGCGTTGGAGTATATTTATTTAAGGAAACAAAAGTAGCTTAGATCATCCTAGCTGTGAGTAATTTTTATAAACAATTAACCAAATACCAGAGAAATTATTACGTAATCAAGAAGGAATGTTTGGCTTTGATATTGGGAATGCAACACTGAGGTGTACATTAATTAAGCTCCTCCTCGGACTATAATGTTCAGTGATCCCTTCCCCATTATTTTCACTAACATTGCAAAACATCAGAGATTTTTCACGTGGTTTTTTGATGCTGCATGATTGATCCATTGACATTGGACATATCAAAGATAATCTAAAAGTAGATGTACTTCCTAAACCGTCTATGTAATCCTATTATGATACGATATTTACCTAACATATAAAATAAATCTTGCTTCTATAAATCTTACTTTTTCTTTATGAGGTGAGATGTTATGTACCTATATATTGCGTGCTTAACTTCTGTCCATGCATGAATATTTTAATGACCATTTGAAAACAAGCCAATATATTGCTTCTTTTTATCCTTAATTGTAAATTACCTTTTGAGATAATACACATCTGTAAACAAAAATGTTACTTGGATAAAGGTCAGGTAATTGGCTTTTTCCTTGGAAAGAAAAAAAATGCTAGCTGATGTTTGTCAGGTTGTTTACTAACATATAAGTGAACCTGACCTTGTGTGCAAGTTTCATAGGAAAATGACCCGCATCTGCGTCCATGTAATTTGTCTTGGGAGTTTGTATAAAGGTTGTGATCCACATATTTATTTATTCCTAATTTAAATACGTCTAGTGGAAGAAGTCGTTTAGTTGTGTTCTGTTATGTTTTAGTTTGAGAAAATAAATATTTATCTATATTATTATTGGAATTGCAAAATTTTCCTTTAGATTAAATCACTATTTTCGGAATATTGTGAATTCTTTGAAAGAAATATTGATTTATATCACTGTGATAAATAATGAATTTAGCATATCAGCTCATTCAAGGCTATATTCACATCAGCACATTCAAGACTTTAATTCATTTGGAACGCTCTGTTCATTTGGACATGTGATAAACCATTCATAATTATTACAGATGTATTGACAATACTTCGATTTCCGTCAGAATTTTCACGGGAATAACATTATTTGTTGAATTTTACTAAACTTGTTGGTTTTGCATTTTTCTGTTACTTTCTTTAAGACCATATAATCATAAAAGAATGATGTTAATATTTGTAATTTTTGAGAAATCAAGAATCCAATAATAATCTTGTATTAGATTAACATGAAAAATTTCATTTTTGACTCGGATATAAATCAAGAAACAATAATAATCTTGTATTAGATTAACATTAAAAATTTCATTTTTGACTCGGAGATATATATATATATATATATATATATATATATATATATATATATATATATATATATATATATATATATAATTCTGATGTTCAATTTATAGCGAATTTATTACCTCTCAATGCAGTAAAGTAACGAAACCTTAACCTTATTTTCTTCCTAATATTATATTGTAAGTTATAAATTTGAGAACCGGAATATTTTTATACATTGAGTTTACTACAGTCAGACTAGATCAAATACGGTAAAGTATGTAGTACTTCAAGCACTTTTAAATATTGAAAGTTCCTACCAAATCCTCCCTACGACACTGGAATGAAGTGAACACAGATGATCGCACTATCAATCTTTTGCATAGTTTTTAAAAAAGCACACCAGAAAAATTTTATCAAACCAAAGAAAATATGTTGTTTTCTTATGGAATTCTAATACATTCAATAATTTATCAGTTCAGAGACAGCAAAGATTAATCTTAGGTCTGACCATTTCAAAGATGTGTTACAATTGAAGAAAATGCATTTATGTAATTCAATTATTGTCGTAATAACATGCAATTCAGATTTAATATTTTTAGAACACTGCGTGAAAAGGTCTTAAAGGAATTCCAGTTTACAGATGCGCCATGCGAAGTAGGTGTGCCTGACCTAATAGCATATAGATTTACTACAAACTCTCTCTCTCTCTCTCTCTCTCTCTCTCTCTCTCTCTCTCTCTCTCTCTCTCTCTCTCTCTCTCTCTCTCTCTCTCTCTCTGGGGAGGTTATTTATATTTTTCGTTACGCGATCAGCTGGTGTTGGTTGGTTATCTCCCTTACATGGTGCACTTTGGTTTATCTGTTTTTAACGGTACAGGCAATTACTAGATTTTGAAAGGAAAATTCAAAATATTGTATGGAAACAATCTCTACGAATATATTCAATGTTTTAAAAAGGACTCTTCAATAATATATTTCAAACATTTTTTAGTGTGTAATGCATCAAATACTACAAACATAAGGCTTAATGACTGCATACAGGACACAAAACGTGTTTTCCCGCTCAGCTGAGGGAGATACCTCTTCGAAATATTCGGACGTAGAAATAGTCATGATATTCAATCCTACTGTCGAACATATTATGTTAAAATACATTTCAATTTTTCATCATTCAAATTTGTCTCTTTAAATAAACACTAGATAAACACACGATAAAGACTGCAATTACATTGTATTTTTAACAAAAATATTTGACCAAAATATGCCGTATGAAGTTATAACTTAAAAGAATTCAATTTATAATAATAATAATAATAATAATAATAATAATAATAATAATAATAATAATAATAATAATAATAATAATAATATGTCAACTATTTCGTTCTTCATTATCAACAAGTAGCATTGGTATATGAATCTACAAAGAAAAATTCTAATCAGCTGTTTTGACTACAAAGAGTTCTAATAAGCTGAGTTCCGGCAAAGAATATTGATCAAGAAATGCATTGGCATTGACCCACTACCTACAATTCAAGTGTTCTATTTACTAAATTAGTCATTTCCGGTTATCCCTGCTAAGTCACTATCTAGGGGAGGTGTGTGCCAGAAAGAGCATTGCTGAGTTACGAATTAGTGTCTTAATTTGACCAGAATTATACAAATTATACAAAATAGTTTTACATAGCCAATCATTTGATGGATTTGTGAAGGAGCTCTAGAGCTCCTTCACAAATCCATCAAATGATTGGCTGTGTAAAACTTGCATGTGACATCATTACTTACAAGCATGCATCTGCAGGGGAGGAGAGCTGTTGTCAGACAATATAACTTCAAGCGATCTAAAACAAAAACAATAAAACACTTCAGCTGAATGCTAACCATGATGAAGCATTGGTGGCCCATTTTGACCGTCACATCTGATTACAGTGTAAAATACCGCATAGAACTTGATCAGCTACTTAAGCTGTATCATAAGATTGTCGTAACGTCTGCATGCCTTTATTCCGAATCAATACGTTAACATCTATGTCAAGATTACTGATATAAGTAACCTGCGCAATAAGTTTTTTTGCTACAAAAGGTAAGTCCACCTCGGTGTTCTTTTTACTTTATATGCTGGTCTTGATTTTCAATTGCGAGATGCTACGTAGACGACCGTGTTCATTCAAAACATCAGTTGTCATCACTGTTTAAATTCATTACTTCTCGCCGCAGAATAAGTGTTTGTCTTGGAATGTCATTATCCATTATCCGTTGGGTTAATTTCAAGGGAAATTATACAGTTGAACTTCCACGCATCTTTTTATGTAACATTTTCATCTTGCATTTGGTGAATTTTGTAGTGTCTCAAGAATCTTTGCAAAAGTGCTGTCGATTTCATCTTTAATAACCTCAGTCGTACACGAACACCGCTATGAATCCAAGGACTCGTGATTTTAAACGCATCATAATTATGACGTTTTAGCACCATAATCAAATTCACATAAAATCGATCTCCATCCTAATTGCATGGGTGATCGTCCTTTGTAACACTGATGCGATTTCGGTACATATCTTTGTAAACAGTTTCACCTCTCCCTTCTTTGCTTGCATTTGACTAGGATTATTACCCAATGATCTTGTAAATCACCGCAACCTTTATATAACTGAATATTAGGTAAATGTAATTGCTGTGCACTTGCGGCAGTTTCAGCAGCATTTTCTTCATCACCATCTACCCGTGCCATGTAAGCCCACTACGCCCTTGTAGGAATCTTGATATAATACTGCGCTGCTATTTAAGGAAGATGCTTTATATAAAACTTTATCTTCCTCTGGAAAAATTTGTAACATTATAAATATGTATTTTTTCTTCATACCGCTTGAATTTCGTAGCCCAAGCTCTGGCGAGAGTTTCTTTGGCCGAAGTACTGTTGACATGCTTCTATAAAATGAAATCGTTATCAAATGGAGAAGTCTTTATATTATATGATTTCACTGACATATGTGACTGTTTCTTCAACTACGTTAACCTCGTCGGTCATCTCTACAAACACAGGTTCAGAGAGACTACGCGAACAGATCCGCATGGTCGACAAAGCTAATTACACGGCTTTTCTCCGAGAGTACATTTAAGAATGGTCAAGAACCTAGACCAGCCTTGAAAGCTATCAGATGCGAGTTGTATGATACGTAATGTCATGTTCTGCCACAAGTTCACGTTTTCCAAGGCATACACGTTTAAATTTATTGCGTATTAATGTCATTGAACTTTTTATTATCTACGAACTTTGAACTAACTGGACAAAATCACTGTAGCATATCTTCTTTTACGTTATACTGAAATACTGTACGAGGGTCTTGCAAAAAAAAAACAGTCTGAATAATCAGTCAAAACTAAATCAATATAAACTACTCGTTATATTTACGTTACCCCAAATGAACTCAAATGAACCATTACAAAGTACAGAGCCATTTTTCCTTTCACGGCATCAAATTCGAAAAGTATTCGATTGCTTGTATATTTCAGCATTGGGGTTTGCTTCTTTAAATCAAGAACGGGGTTTATGAAATCTTTCCACTGATTATTTAGTGTGGATGCGTCGTTATATAATACCAACTATTTTCTTTAATTGTATTGATTCTCGTTATCTTCGCTGTCACTAATCACATATTCACTTTTTTCGTCACAAGGTCTGAATATCTTGAAGTTTTCTTTCACGATATCAAATAATGGTATTCCTCGCCAAGTCCGTATAGTTAGTTACTATTCCAAAATAAATTATAAATCAATTAGTGTATTAAGAGCTCCGATTAAATAACTGAAAATCATAAATCTTTTTAGCATCTTTAGCAAATCTGCCTGACGAATAACACAAAATATCAATTTAATCTTTCACGCAATGTTAGAAACACTCCATTGTTTGAGGTATATGATCCAGCATTAGATACGCTAATAAATACTTTCAAAATACGATACGTTTCAATCGGTGAACCTCGCAGGTTCATGTGTGGGCTTGTCTGCATGCGCCTGTGATGTGAGTACAAGGTCTTGAAAACAGAAGACGTTGTAGATCAATAAAATATAAATATAAATCCTTTGAAATAAACGTGCTTCTTTGAAAGTAATTTAAAGTTGTAAATGTTTCTATTTGATAATACAAATGCTGATAAAATTTGATAAATTTGATTTTAAGTAATAGAGAAACAAATGTTATTTCTACATTTCAAGGTGAATCGTATTTTAAAGATTATACACGCATAAAACGTCAGACATAAATCAGTCAAATTTGCAGAAATCCTGTGTTGAATTTTGCCGGCAGATCAATCTGCATGGATACTGTACTAACATAATTAACAGCTGGGCACGTTGATCTAGATTTAAGCTTTCCAAATATAAAATTCAAACTTGTGACTCAATGCCGGAAACGATTAAAAAAAACTTTAACGTCAACGAACTTTTGTTAGGATTACAATAAAAAATAATTAAATTAGAGCAATTACTTTATTATTCTAATTTCATTCATACAAAAATTATTGGAAATGAAAATTTTGTTATTTTGAGTCCATGATAAAAAATTAATGTTTAATATAATTTCTTATCACGGGGCCATGGTGATTGAGTTTTCAGATAACATCATACGTTTTCATATTACTTACCTTTAAGTTACCGTCCAGCGTATTTTGCATCAATCTTCCATAGCAAATGTGTCGTGCAAAACCTATTCCTTGAAACTTTTGTACATTCAAGTAGCATGAGTTCTTAGATAGAGAAAAGTGATAACATGTGATTTATGCAAGATAACTTTGACTTGTTCATCTCAACATAATATATATATATATATATATATATATATATATATATATATATATATATATATATATATATATATATATATATATATATATATATATATGCAAGAAATTTGATGTTTCATCAATAACGACGCTACCATAGCTTAATCCAAAAAATTAAAGGAACATATTTCAGGGGAAGCAAAAACATACTAATATTAAAGCTTGTTTATACTTTTGACTAGTTGACGAGTGTGAATTGTATGAAATGGCTCCAACTATAACTGACTTTTCTTTTAGTAACAATAATCATGTCAAATTAGCAAAATAATATTTGCACCCCTTTGAATAACTGTTCAATTTGAGAGCAAAACTATTTTTGCGATGTATCTGTTAGAATTTCTTTAATGGACTCTTAAAGCATTTCTTGGCATGAAGTGTTTATATTCATCATTTATCATTATCATTACAGGAAATATAAAAAAATATTTTATCCGTTTAATGTTTATGCTGGACAAAAGTCTCAAGCTATATTTTAAGAAAACTCCATTCACATTCAGTCTAATCATTAAATCTTGGAGCAATTGCTTCTCATACGACAAAATAATTTCATTCAATTTGCAGAGATATACTTTTTAGGGTAACAGTCATGGATGGAAAGCTGAATATTCCGAATTACCTACTTCTTTCAGTTAATGTGTTTCTCATTCGTTCAACATCATAAAATGTAAGCATACTTCAGATTAAGTTTCCCGATTTTAGAGTAAACTAAAAACAGCCATATTAGATCAAAGTAATGATCTTTCAAGAATATGTGTACAACAAGTGAATTAAGTTAGTAAATATTTCATGTTTTCATTTTTTAAAAATATTATGAATAGACAAAAGAAAAAAATATTATTAACTACAAAAACCATTTTCGTTCCTACGTACGTGTGTACGGATGCATGCATGCATACATACATACATACATACATACATACATACATACATACATACATACATACATACATACATACATACATACATACATACATACATACATACGTACGTACGTACGTACGTACGTACGTACGTACGTACGTACGTACGTACGTACGTACGTACGTACGTACGTACGTACGTACGTACGTACGTACGTACATACATACATACATACATACATACATACATACATACATACATACATACATACATACATACATACATACATACATACATACATACATACATACATACGTACGTACGTACGTACGTACGTACGTACCTGCCTGCCTACCTACCTACCTACCTACCTACCTACCTACCTACCTACCTACATACCTACATACATACATACATACATACATACATACATACATACATACATACATACATACATACATACATACATACATACATACATACATACATACATACATACGTGAAAATATTTGTTTTTAAAAATACAAGGATTTTACTACCAGGCCAATATTGAATATTTTAGATTTTCTTAAAGTCATTAGATGTACTTTTTATTTAGTTAAGAAAGTTTATTTCAAACAATGATGAGTATGTAAATAAAGTATTACTAAATTAAAAGTAATAATTAATGTGGAACAATTAGAAAAAATTATTGATAGAGATGGTCCATTACTGGTGTCTAAATGGGTTTCGAAGCTACAGTAATAGTGCATTAGCAGTTGTTCTTTGTACTGTATTATAGCTGTTGTTGATATTGGTGTTGCAGTTTTATTGGTAGTTATGTTGTAACATTGATGTTACTATTAGGGATTCAATACGACAGCTAACGGATTTCAACACCGCAAAATAATTAGAGAGAGAGAGAGAGAGAGAGAGAGAGAGAGAGAGAGAGAGAGAGAGAGAGAGAGAGAGAGAGAGAGAGAGCAAATTAACCCAAGAGGAGCTATCGATCGAGCATATACACGGTCAGACAAAGACAAACGGGGAGAAAGAGATTGTGGGTTACTAGAAAACACTATCAAACTGAGTTTCACTCCCTTTATTCATTCAACAGTCTACAATACCAAAATAAAATAAAATAAAATTTTGGTAACAATAACATCTGATGAAGAGCATGACATCTGTAATCATCTGCTAATATCTCGAAAACTTTCTTTCGTAATGTTAAACTTACATCCATGTAGTAAATACCAACATTCTTCATTATCATGTACATCTTTAAGGAATATATGTTGCTTGATTACCATATACAACTGCAACGATTTGTTACTTTATTAACATATACAATAATTAAGTTTACAAGTTGCTTGATTTCCATAGCATGTCTACAATGACTACAAAGTTACTTTATTAAAATATACAACTACAACTGTTACAAAGTTACTTTATTATCATATACAATACTTAAGTTTGAAAGTTGCTTGATTTCCATAGTATAACTACAATGACCACACAATTACTTTATTAAAATATACAACTACAACGATTACGAAAATACTTTATTATCATATACACCAATTAAGATTACAAGTCAGTTGATTACCATATACAAAAAGAAGGATTACAAGATGCAATATTCCTACATACACTTACATTCTTGTAATAATTACAAAGTTACTTGAATATCATATACTACAATAAGGATTACAAGTTGCTTGATTGCTACATACATTTATATTCATATAATAATTACAAAGTTACTTGAATATCATATACTACAATAGGGATTACAAGTTGCTTGATTGCTACATACACTTACATTCATATAATAATTACAAAGTTACTTGAATATCATATACTACAATAAGGATTACAAGTTGCTTGATTGCTACATACACTTACATTCATATAATAATTACAAAGTTACTTGAATATCATATACTACAATAAGGATTACAAGTTGCTTGATTGCTACATACACTTATATTCATATAGTAATTACAAACTTTCTTGACTATTATATGCAACTATAATGTTTACAAGTTGCTTGATTGACGTATACAGCTATAATGATTACAAGTTGCTTGATTGCCGTATACAACTATGATTACAAGTTGCTTGATCGCCGTATACAACTAGAAGGATTACAAGTTGCTTGATTGCCGTATACAACTAGAAGGATTACAAGTTGCTTGATTGCTATATACAACTAGACGGATTACAAGTTGCTTGATTTTCCGGAAGGATGGGATCCCAGCCGATTCATACCAAAGACTTTTAAAACTTGCTCTAACAGCTGCCTTGCTAGGAGCTCAGCATTAAAAGTCTAATGACGCACTCACACGACTTTCGATTATATTATGAATTTAACATTCACGAAGAAATTATATAGGTATTATTTGATATACTTCATGAGTAATGAAAACAATGACTATTGTTTTTGATTATCTGGCATTCAAAATTAAATTAAAAAATTGTTAGATTCAAAACTTTTAGTCAATATTGCTAGCATCTTCGAAGAAATACATCAATACATGCTTTAAATATTTTGGACAAAACTGCAGTTCATTCCCAATCTAATGTAATTTACATTTATATAACCTTTCAACACTGGAATATCGGTTAAGGAGAAGTACTAATATACACACTCACTGCAGTACTTGCGACCATGTTAATAGTAATGCTATTCCCAACACCCATCCACCCAGATGATTCACATTAAAATATAAGTGCCAGTAGTGAGTGGTCTAGGGGTCTGAAATATGAACTCTGTAATAAGTGTTGCGATTTGCACAATGTTAATGGTTTGATTGTGTGTTTTTCCTTGTAATGGCTTTTATTTATTTATTTATTTATTTATTTATTTATTTATTTATTTATTTATTTATTTATTTATTTATTTATTTATTTATTTATTTATTTATTTATTTATTTATTTAATAGCAGGAGATATGTAAGCATGTAAGCAAATCCCTTCCGATCATATCTATTCATCTTTTCAGGTCAAAGATAACTTATGCATTTTCTTGCCTTTGTCCTCGTACGGATGATATATGTTTTGGAAATGGTCAATCATAATTAAAATGTACGTTACACTCCATAAAAGAAACTATTGTTGCTTACGTCATAGATCTCGCCAGTATTATTTCCTGATAATAAATATGATGGAAAAAATAACAGCATCACAAGAATATTAATATTTTGGAGTGCAGGAATTAACTTCCTAAGAGGATGGGTCTCTTGTGGGATTGAGTTTTTTTTATAGTCCCTTCTGTAATTCCTTTTATCTAGAAGTGTAGGTAGATTTTAATAATTAATAAGTTTCAAGTTTGTTTATCTGTCTATTCAGTGGACTTGTTTTTTCTTGATCCTTTTTCATATTTATTGAACTTTTCGTATATTAAAATCTATGAGATTAAAAACATGCAGAAAGATATAATATAAATTTACAAGAAATCAAACTGAATTCTACTAGTATATAAAGTCGGGAATACTATTTTTTTTAAAAAACCCATCCATCATAATACCTATATTTCAAACATTTACAAAATTTTGACTTCTTTTACTTTAAAAGAATACTCATAACCGTGTATAATAGAGGAGAGAAGTTAGTTTGAAAGTAGAATGACGTCTATAGATCAGATAGATCGGTAATAACATGCCTTATTAGCAACAAAACTTTTTATATTTCATCCAAAATGCTATCTTTGTTCCACAAATACTTGCATTGCACAGATGGTATGTATTTCTGCATACAGGAATCTGATTTAAATTATTCCAGTAATTTATGCATAGTAACTTATACGTTAAAATTATTCTCCACTCTTTTCAAGAAATTGTAGTTCATAAGCGTCAATCACTTTAATAAACTGGATTCTTATCTATTTTAGTGTCCCACAGTAAACATTTTATTTGTACAGTTACTTACAATACAAATATTAGTGCCGGACAGATATAAATAGCTGATAAAATCTATTTCAAAAGTAACTAAAATATTAGGAATAATTACGTTTCTAATCAGCCCAATTCACGCCGTTTAATTTTTCGAATATGACCTGTGGTTAGGCTGGTTTATCGAGAAAACAAATTACCGTAATTTGGAACTATTCTCACACATCCAACATGCTATTCATTGTTACCATCCTGCAGCAATTAATTATTTCAATTTGAATTATTTCTCTATTAGGTTTTGAATCACGGTGGACAAATTGATATACTTAGCTTCATAAATACAAAACCTAAGGTATGTGTGATAAATCGATTCTTTATTAATGTACAATGAGTGTGTAGTCTCGTTCAATAATATCTCTCACGTGATTTGTCAAAGGGTCTCATTAGGGTCATTACAAAATTTGCAATGATCAAAACATGGTTTACTAAACCGTAGGCAGAGTAGCTGATTGGTTGATAGACTAGTTGGCATTCTTAATTAAGACTTGCGTACATTTTGTATTGTTTGACTATGAATCTAATATTATATGTATGAATGGAGAGGCACCATTTCGCTTTGTTTCCGACGTTAACATCTATCTTGCTTTCGATTACTTGTGATAACAATTATATTCATGTGTGTTTTACTTGAATTATATTTTCTCTTTGCAAAACTTCAAATCATTAGACCAGATATATATATATATATATATATATATATATATATATATATATATATATATATATATATATATATATATATATACTTTCTGCGCAGTGGCTTCCTATAAATATATTAATATGAAATGCATATAGAAAACTATATTTACACATTGTTGGGTGGAATGTGATTTATGAACTACGTTTTTAGAATTTGTATATTCTCAAGCAAATGGTAAGACTACTCATTAAAATGCGTGTTTTGCGTCCAGTTGCAGTATCTTTTTAGTATTTCAAACAGTCATTCCTTGCTAGTTATCATTGAAGACTCATTAGTAATTAATTTTAATGTCTGCTTGAAGACAAACACATTTTCATCGAAGTGTTTAATTGTGTTTATTCTTTCTTTTCTCGGCAGTAGTAGTAGTAGTAGTAGTAGCAGTAGTAGCACAAGAAATAAAGTAGCAGTAGTGAGTACAGTAGTTATAGAGACAATATAACTACTACTTCCGGTGTGGTAGCCTTAGTATTGAGAGGTGAATTACATATTGTAACAAAAGATTCAGAAAAACAATCAGTAGTTATGGTGGTAATATTTTATGAGCGATCACATTAATCAAAATTTGATGCCTTTCTTTTCATGGTTTCTACCTGCTTTTTCTGAAGGACCTTTACCAACGATCCTTGTTACGTTTCGTTTTCTTTGGTTGGTCAAACCGTCTTACAAATTTCAGAATCTGCCTGAATAAGATGTCATCTAATGCATTTGCACCTGACCTACGAGGTTCCCTTGTGACATGCTCTATGCTTTCGTTCAGTATGGTCGTAGCCATCGTCATTAGGCAGAATATTACAAGAAATACAAATGTCATGTAATAGAAATCTGACAGAATAGGAGAGTGCTTTTCTATATCCTGAAACATACTTTTACCAAGAAGGGCTTCTGTTAGTGTCACTAATGCAGCGAAAGGATCTTTGTAAATGTTCAAAAATCTCCCAAAAATCGCGTACCCCAAGCTAACGTAAGCACTATAAATAATTAGCAGCGTCATTAAAAATCCCAAAAGGTCCCTTTTCGCTATTTGCATTGTTCGTATCGCCCTGCTGAACCATTTACTCCTGCCTTGGATCCTAATGATCCTAAGAGTTGCATAAAACAATAAAATGGCGAGCAAAGTAATTAGCCACGAATTGGCAAGTGCAAGATGCTCAAAATTGACATATTCATTTTGGTCGTCAAGGTACCTGTCTATAGTTTCCTTGGTCATTATATGCCGGTAGAAAAGAAGAACAACAGAAATGATGCCAAGAAACAACATACCAAAGTCTGTAATATTCCACAGGCATGCGAAGTATTGTGTGCCACTATTGTAAATTTCGAAGCACAGTCTAAGAAATAAAAGTATCACAAATAGTATAAAGAGGAAATAACTACCTATATATAAAATACTAGAATAGTTCAGTCGAAATGTTGTAATATAGCTAGAGTTAAATAGGCTACCTGTTTCGGGGTATTCAGCAACATATTTCACAAACGAAAATAAATTCGCATTCGGATTGTATAAGGAAAACTCGAGGAAAACAGCCCTCGTACTGCGGTCTATCCAGTTGTTTTCACTGAGCTCTTTTATTATGTCTTCCGAGACATTCCTGTTGATATCAAGCTTGACGATATATCCACCGCCTCCATATAGTTTTCTGTCGTATTGTCCTGTTACTGGAATACCCCATATATCAATCGCATCAACATACTTCCACTCTGTGAAAGTGAATTTCTCGACTTGCTCTCTTACGTGCGCACTGGCATTCCACCCTCTGCCGTAATCCTCAGATTCCTCGGAAGCAATTTGATAGCTTTCTAAGCATGTCTTCGTTACAGAAAACGTATATGAGCAAGTTTCTGAAAACAATATATATATATATATATATATATATATATATATATATATATATATATATATATATATATATATATATATATATATATATATATATATATATATATATATATATATGTGTGTGTGTGTATGTGTGTGTGTGTGTATGTGTGTGTATGTGTATGTGTGTGGTTTTTTAATATGTAATAAAAATGAGTGAGAAACAAGTATCGTAAAGTCATGCCACCCGTGTCATTTCTATTTAAAATTTGAATCAATTGCGTTTGTGTTTGTAAATAATATATAGCAATTACCTGTGTCATATCTACATAATGTTTAAATGATTCGCGTTCGTGTTTGTGGATATGCTAATATTATACCCAAATTATACAACTGACTAAAACAATTTTAGCTAAGGGAATATTATATTCTAAGTTAGACCTAAATTATTTACTCACTTTGACTTTTATTTAAAAACACAGATATGCACGATTTGACAAGACAGAAAACGAAAGGTGAATTTTATTACTCATAAAAGAAACGAAGTAGTGCTTAAAGACACGCATGCATTTTTTAGCGACATAAACAAATAAATTTGTTTTGGCAGTTAAATTAATATGCCTCTTTTAGAATAGTGGGTTTGCCATAATTAAGTCTC
This sequence comes from Potamilus streckersoni, assembly GCA_016746295.1. Taxonomy (NCBI): domain Eukaryota; kingdom Metazoa; phylum Mollusca; class Bivalvia; order Unionida; family Unionidae; genus Potamilus; species Potamilus streckersoni. The sequence continues at coordinate 853,853 of JAEAOA010001254.1, read as the reverse complement.
TTTTTATGGAAAGTGATGGCAATCCATTTTTGCTGTCTAAGATTGCGTACCCGTCTGGCAGCATTCTTTCTTATATGATATATGATGTTACTGCCTGCATAAGATGAAAGAGAATAATATTTGGTGTCCACACAGCAGTCGACAAAACCTGTGTGGTTTCTGCTGCTGCTGATGTCGCTTCTGCTGTTGTTGCTGCTGTTCTCTCTGTTGCTTTTGAAGTCTATACTTCTCTGTCAATTCCTTTTGTTCTTGATTTCTTCTCTGAAGACCTCTTCTATGAGGTCTTGGGCTATGATTAACATCCTGACATTCTTTGTCTCTTCAGGGGTAGTTATCATGTTTAGCCTGACACGATATAAATTGACGAAAGCTTCGTTTAGCTTTGCGGGAAGGCATGTTCATAGACTGATGTGTCAACAGTGGATGACCAGACTGGAGACCATATGGTTCAAACGCATATGCGATAGAAAACACCCCTACTCAGTTTTAATGTTAGAACGCTATGCTAGCGAATGTCATGGTGAGGAATAGAGAGAAAGTCGAACAGTCTTTTATCATAACAAACGACAAACACATTTTTCAGAACACTACAATTGTATTCAACTAACAATTAACTACTAACATTTAACACGTAACAATAATATAAAACAAATTATTTTGACAAGGTTGATAACGTTGTGAAATCATGTGAGACTTCCACTGATGAAAGTCATAAGGCCATTGATGTACAATAAATTTTCTAGCTCAAGACAAAATATAGCCATAATAGTCCCAAAATCATCAATCTACTTTTTCTTCGTCTCCAAAAGAGTGACGATCAAAATACGTCTCTAAATGTTCTAAAGAATATTCAAGACTGCATTGATGAAGAAAATACACAAAATATTGTCCACACACTATGGAATCTGTGCCTTATAATTTCAAGTTATTGAACCGTGTCGTCTGGGCATTTCTTCTCATAAAGTCAATGATAATGATGTCATCTTCCAAAGGGGGTAATCCATACGAATCAAAATACTCCACATAATCCTCCTGATGGAAGTATACAACAACCCAGTGAGTTCCTGGGAGATGACATTTGTCCATGTTGATGATATAAGCTTGATAGTTGGTCTTGAGGTTTGCGATGAAATAGGTAATCTTTAGCGCACACGACAGGATTCCAAGAAGCAGTTTACAAAATATCATTCAAAATGTGATAAAGTTCCCAGATATGCATTTTTTTTCCACATGTGATGATAAGTCATCAATTCAATTCTGACTTTTTTCTTTGGAACGCCCAGTCAAGTAGCCGTTTCTTCGCCTTGTTTCCCAGCTCTATTCGATGCAATTGATTTCTAGAGCACACATTGGTGGGCAGAAATGAACACGCAAGGCTTTATACCAATCATGCAACACTGCCTCTTCCGAGATGAGACACCAAGCGTCGTCCAGGATCTCTTTCAATTTTTCCTTCTTGACTCATCATCATACATTTATCGTGTTAAACTTGACTGGGATGGTCGTTTTGGCATCCATAACAATATTTCTTACTAAATTCCGTAATTGTATCAGCCAGGTGTTTAGCAAAACAGAACAGTAAATGTTGTGCTTGTTGTGGACATCGGAATATAACCATTACCTCATTTACTGTGTCTTGGTCTTGTGGTTCTGTTTTCACCATCTCCTTCCACTCAATGTCCAAAGATTCTCTATCGTTCAATGACGGATATGAGTCTTCCATTGTTTCTAATAGTCTTGAATGACTTCTCTAAAACTGTTAATTTCTATGGTATTATTGGTTTCGGCATACAAAATAAATTTGACCGTTTCAGTGAGAGCTTCTGCCAACTGAAGTTCCAAAAGCAGTTGACCAGATTTTGTAAAGTAGAAATGTCCAGCGTCGCTACCTTGGTATGGAGAGAAATCAAACGCCCACAAAGTGTTACCTCCTACATAATCATCGTGCGAAATACCGTGACTGGTAGCTTCGTACAAGGACAAGTGCGATCTCAAGTAATTATTCTGGGCAAAGTTAGGTTCGAAGGGTCTGGTACACAAGGTATTGCTATCGTGACTGACTTCGATCATGGAAAGAGCTTAAACTAGAAAGGATTTTCATCGTGGGCTACGTTGAAGGCTATATTACTGACGATGCCAACGATTAAACTTTTGGGTAACTATCCTTGGAGCAGATGATCTTCGATCTCGGATCAGAGTTCGGCAGCAATGGTGAATGTTCTCATTTCCACGCGCCGTATCGCATACTTGGCGGTCGATCTAATCAATGTTTGACTGGTGTCGTTTCCCGCTAAAAGTTAGACTTCTACGCGACGCGCGAAAAGTCGGACATCATAGTTGATGGTTTTGAACTAGTTGGCATGAGCTATCAAATGAAATGCGATACTGTTGGTATTGAGTCTCAGGCGAATATTTAATACGTTGAGCAAATAATTGTCTTGAAGCCACATATCCAAATGCAAGCCATCAATAAGTTCTAAACTAATAGCTTGCAGGATTTTCCTTCGAAGGTTGTTAAAACCCACATTGTGCGAATTGCATCGGCTGTCAGGCTGTGTCGTTAAACGTATCTTCACCTGCGATGTTAGGTTTCCATACCACGCAGGCATCCAGATGAGTGTTCTTGGCCTCTTTTTCGTACGTTAAGAGATTTTCTAGGAACCCTTGGTAAGGGTAAGCATCCATAATACTTCTGACCAGTTTGTTATTCAAGTACAAATCCAGTTCGCTGAACAAGGAATGCATGAAATTATTGACGGGAGCTACTCTAGCAAAGGATCTCGGAATGTTTTTGTCCGTTTTGTTCTCTTTCAGTTTCAGATACAAGTAACTGATATTCAGAGCGATGTAATGTTTGGGTTAATCTTTGATTTTAAACTCAATGAGAACCAAATCCGTCAAAGAAGAGACGGAGTGAACTTCTATCCATTGAGATTCTTGCATCGTCATCACGGTGGGTGGCATCGCAAACAGATCCAGTTTTGACTTGCAACCAGCACAAGACTCTTGGTGCATCAGTTACGTTTTTAATAATCAAAAATGTCCAAGTGTCGGACAGTTTTTCTTTACTTTATCTTTCTAGATATATGGGCGTAAATTCCTCTCAAAGGGTAGTTTCGTCGTTTTTTCTGTCCTGTCCTTGCCATGACGTCAGGTAAGCATGAGTGCCTGACTCATCATTGCCAAAACGAGTCCTTGGATCATTTCTACAGGGAATCGAAAAAATATTTCGCCAAAAGCAAGTTACAGGTCACCGGTCACGAATGATATTTCGTTTCTCATCTTGGTCATTTTGGGGTCTCCACTTAAAACGACAATGAATTCGGGACAAAATGTAATGGCTAACACTTTGTCCTCTGAAACTTTCATCATTAGGCGATGAGCCATTTTGTGGTATTCGATCGTGACACTTCTGGCTTTTTTCAGGGCTTAACCAAACATGAAATTGATCTGTTATCGATGGAGTTCACCAGATGTTGACTACTAAAATAATAGCACGCATGAATTTTCAACAGAGAGTTAATGGAATGTTTGAGTAATTTCATAAAGTCAACTACACTTGCACATTCGTAGCTGGCCTTTTGCATTTGTTCGTCATAAACTTATACTGTAAAAGTATTTTCATTTTTGAAGATGTTTATTATTTGTGTAAGGTGAATCATTTCGACGAAACCCATTTCCCAATGGACTTCGTGATCCAGCTGGGTGGCTTGAGGTAATCCGATCGAGAAACAGTATAAAGTGTTATTGGGAAACACCTCCATGGAACTCTCACTTGACAACGTTAAGTAAAATTAGTTGTTCATAATTCCAGAATTCTCGTGTCAAAGGAGTCACTGGAATTAAGACCCTCTTTGGTGTCAGATAGTAAGTGTACTTTTTGAACAACCTCGATTTTATTTTAGTACCGTACTAAAACGTTTAGTCTCTCAATCATACAGCACACGTCGCACAGAAGTTTCCTCTTGAGCTAGAAAGAATTGTTCTTGTAAAGATTTGTTGTAATCCTCTAACTCGTCCGTTGGAAATCGATGCATTAGGATCACTTTGTACGCAGAATGAGTGGCTTCCAAATATTTATGAATTCTACGCGATTCGTCAATGTCTGGTCACTGGAACACTTTCATCATAATCAGTCCTCTGTTAGCATTTAGGTACCAGAGGTTCAGACATTGGTGACATAACGGATGCAATCGTTCATTGTATATCGATTGTATTTTGACGAACTCGCGGTAATGTGTTCTCTCAATTTCACAGGCAAACCACGAATGTTCTCTTGTAAAGTATCCATAACCATCTCAGTCAAACACCTCTCCTAGAGCGAAAGTAATGGACAAAGTGACTAATTTCTGGATTCTGTAATTCCCGGAATCGTTTAAGAATGTCAATAAAATCTTCAAATGTAAATGATTTAAAGTGGAATATTAGGAAGAACGCACCATTGATCCTGAAAAATCGGACTTGTTTGCTGACTTTTATCAATTTCCTCTTGTGAATTTTCGACATATAAAAGTTCTGCAGTCTCTAATTGAGATTTTGCTCTGGCATGTCCTTGCTAAATGTCCTTGTATATCTTATCTTGCAATTCGTTTTGTAATCTTTGCAAATTATTATCTACATGGGGTTTAAATACTTTTCTAGGGGTTGTCTAATGTTTTATTCCTAGCCACGTAGCGGGTTTCTTACACGACATGGTATGCCCACTTCAATCACGAGGTCCCACTAAATTTAGGTACTTACAATCTTACCATCGAGCATGTTCCAGGTAAGTGAAATCTTTTTTCTCCCACTCGCGAAGTGACACACTGCAACTGAAGCATTTGAGTTTATCCCCTTCGCTCAAGTAGTTAAATTCTTTGGGGAAGGTCTTCCCAGATATTTTGGCCATTTTCCTCGGGAGGTTTGGACCCGACTTTCAAAATCGCAGTATTCAGGCAAACGCACAAGGAACGAATATTCGTTTTCCACAGGTTCATTTCGATGAGGATGCGGTAAAATATGCAGGAGTTTGCTCAGTTTTACATGACAGACGTAGGGGAGTAACCGCATGGTTTCATAAGGATGACATCCGCCATGAAAACCAGTAAAGTGAAAAAGTGTACGATAACGAGTAACATCGCTTTCGCATCGATCACGTTTAACACGCATATCGTCATTTTCCATGTTAGTTACAGTCCTAGCAAAATTTGCATGTTGTGGTACTGAAGCGCTAAGCTCATAGCGTACGGTACCTCTGTCCTCGCAAGGCACAGCATCGCATTCGAGCTTGCTCTTGCTTGAAATTTGCTGTTCGAAAGGATTCATCTCTCTTGCTTGGCAATGGTAGTCACAATGAACTATAGGTCTTGAACGTTGTCCTTTTTCTGCTGCACAATATCGTCGTGACTGTAGGGTAAAGTGAAATGATTTGAAAGCCGATCTCTCTCCTGATACACGATTTATTATACTTCTTCAAAGGACCGGCTAACGATTTGTTGTTTGAGTAAATGTACAATTATGTGCGGTTTGTGGGTCGTCACTTTAAAATTTCCATCTTGTCCAGATTGCAAGGCTTTTTCTAGACGCAAAAGTTCACAAGTCGACTGGAACGATAATTGAGAGTCAATCTTTTCACTTTACACTCGGTGTGTACTTCTCCTTGAAGGTAACGGTATTCGTAGCCGGAATTTTTGGACTGCCGCTTGCAATACTTAGAATATTGTTGTCTGGATGCTTGTACCTCCAGGCTCCTAAACGGTCTCCTTCAATGACAGGGTGAGGTTCACCAAGACGATCGAAATAGATACAAATTTCCATGTTGAAATACAGCAAACGATCGCCTAACAGTTCTAAAGCTTAATACAGTTTTAATGCGAGCATGGGATGTCACGTAGAGGCGCAATGATAAAATTAACAAATTCATTGATTCTACATAGTCCAGTTCTTCGTAATTGACTAAGATCAAGTCCTCAGGAAACTGCATTTTGCCTGACAAGCAATTTAATATCACTTTGGCAAACGATCGCCTTCCTTTGTTTTTCTCGTTATGGTCTAAAGTGATAACTTCCTGCTCCCAGTATTTTATTTTGATTTGGGGGGGACGGGAGAGTATCTGGGAAAGTGGTAAATTTCGTACACTTCTAACAAGTCGTATCCCAAGTCCAGAGCTTTTTGAACAATTTCACTCTGACCCATTTTCCTTCAGGACGTGTTCTTCCTGAGTGTGCTAACACGGTCATCTTGGTTGCACTTTTCGGAACAAGTACATCACAATGTTGAGGCAAAACGGGATGGAACAAGTACATGGGAGGAAAGACTTTACACTTGATCAATCCTTCGTATTGGAGAATGTTGTCCAGGTCGATGTGTTTCGTCAGCTATTGCGAGTGCCTTGCCTTTAAGTGACAATATTTGCACACGTACGGATACAGAGAACACATGTCCAAGTATTTGATTTATTTTCCTTTCTCCTTGTCGGTTTGGTATAGCAAACAGGTGGCATTCGTTCATTCATACTCCGTACAAACTGTCCACTGACTTCAGTCGATCCCCCAGCTTTTAACATTCCACGATACGCTTAAATTCGGAATCGGTTTTCAATCGCTGGTGGTACTCGTATTCCAACATTTCTACCACTTGGTATCCTTGCACTTTTAATTTCAAGCGTCGCTGACAAGTGGACTAGTAAACGTCTCCCTTTTCCCGTTGTAAAAACTTATTTTAGTATTACTTTGAAGGTAGCAGATAGGACATCTGTGCAATAAGCACCCGTTAAATCCCAGCCATCCACTGAATACCTTCTGATAATCTTTTCGCCTCTTTTGGTTCGAGCAAGCAGGATCCATTTGTCTTGTTTGTCATGCAAGTAATGTAACTAGTGTAGGGCTTTGACCGAGTACTGACATTTGACAAAATTAGTTGTTTGAGGACTGATGACAGCAAGCGCGTTTTCGACATAAATTATTGACAGTATACTAAGGAACATGCTTTGACAATAGTGCAAGCTTCTTTCACAGAGTCGATCCCACCGTGTTCCATGAACAGTTATGTAAATAGTCCACAGCATCGCCGTAAAATGTCCCCGTCGGAAAGACAATATTTTAACAATTCTTCCTGAAAGTCGAAAGGGTTCGAGTCGTGAGTCTGGTGCCAAGCATAAACGCTTCTCTTGTTCGGTAAGCGTGTTGTCATAGTCGTAGTAGTGAGCCTCAGGCAAATGAGGTAGAACGGTGACTTGATTGGCTTCGGTATTGAAAAAGTGCGGAATTTAGCCTTTGGCCATTTGTGTCATTCCAAATGTGCGACTCAAAGGCATGGCCAAGTAACTAATCGAATCTTTAAACTGCATTTGGCCCACTTGCATGGAAATGATTTTGCCTCCGTTCAAAGTCATTTTAAGACACTCGATACTTTGTTCGGTATAGTATCTTTAAAAGAAACTACCCATCTTCTCCGTTGAAATTGTGAGCCATCACCGTGATCTCCGTAACATTCGATGTCTTCTTGGCTCCACGTCTCGTACATAGGTTCTAAGATCCATTGGGCCAAATCGGCTAACATGTTTGGTCCCCGAAAGATTTCTTTCACGTCCTCTATGAATCTTGCTACAGTATTGGAAATGAGTCAAAATAGGAACTTGGATGTACTTTTCACACGCTCGATAAGAAACGCATAAATCAGGAATGTGAATGCCTGTCTCGTGCATCTCCATTCGAAATCGAGAAAGATGAAATTTGTTTCTTCTTCTTCTTCTTCTTCTTCTTCTTCTTCTTCTTCTTCTTCTTCTTCTTCTTCTTCTTCTTCTTCTTCTTCTTCTGCTTCTTCTTCTCTCCCTCTCTTTCTCTCTATATCTTTCTTTCTATCTCTCTCACACTCACTCACACACACACAAACACACACAAACTTTGTCCACACAGGGCTTAGATAATAAACATCCCTCACATTTCTATCCGCAATGCTTAGGTTGTTCCCGATTGTCATAGTCATAGTCACATTTTTCATAGTAAAAACCGTATGACAGGAATGCAGTAATACTGGTAACACATACATCGAAATGTTCATCTTGATGATAGAGTTGAAACAAAACAACAGCGGACCGAGCACCTCTTGAGGGTGCACTCGCAAGTTGTAGCGTGGAGCCAAGATGTCTTGCAAGGTTTGCATTTCAAGAATGCCACATGGCAGGGTGTATCTGTAGATATCCCCGCCTGCTGTAACAGGAGATCTGCTTCTCTTCGTTGTTTGGCTTGGTCCGATTGTATAATAGTTTCCCAGGCTCTTTTCCATGCTGCTTTGTCGCTGTTGTTGGCATACGTTCGTCCCACCACGATGGTAAAGGCTAAACACATCTGGTCTTGAGTGTTTTAATTTAGATGCGGCTGTTTTTGTCGCTGTGATGGTTATCTACCAAGGTCACTTTTTTGCCATGTTGTCCTCTTCCTTGGGGAAGAGACACTTCGATCACAACAGTATCGCTTTTCCATCTGTGATGTGAAACTTGTAGTTGGATCCTGTTCATAACTTTGGAAGGTGTAAATTACGTCGGGCTGTTTAACTCCATCCAAACGGGGGACTTAAAGTAGTAATGATGAATGAAAAATTTCATGCGATCGTGTTCTTTGGCTTCACATGACTATTTCAGTGTGGTTAACAAAGAATCCTAGACATCAAAGATGAACCCTTCTGCTTTTTCCAACTGTAAGTCGGACTTGAAACCTTAAACTTCACCGTGTACGTGTAGGCTGTGGTTCTAAAGTTTCTAGAGGAGCGAATGTGGTAGTACTTTTCAGGGTTTACAGATAGTTACGGACTTTCGGTGTAGACTCTCTGGGTCTGGATAATAACTCACTCATCTCATCTTCAAAATCGATGCATAAATTTGAATCAAGACTTCAACTACTGTGCGAGGCGATAAATCACGTTTCTTCTTCTTACTTCCTTCTTCTTTCTTTACTAAATAATTCGATCGTTTCATTTTGACTGCAAAAAGTCAAATGACTACATTTGAAATGCCATGGACCCCTCTAAATCCATGTCAAACTCAGTGTATATATAATGGTTGGTACCTTCCCTCTCAGCATTGATTTCGCTATCAAACTAATCAACACAATGGAATAATCCACATAGATCAAACTTCTGATTTGAGGTGTCATAAGAAACACTCCAACGGATTCCTCTTCTTCCATTCGAGATAAAAGTAAAGATACATTTTATAACTGTCAGAAGAAATGGCATTGGAATACAGAAAGTTCAGATCATTATAAAAGCAAGACCAGTGTCAATAGAGACAAAAGTCATGATACCTGTTATCACTGTCAAGAAAAAGGACATTGGTCTTCAGACTGCCATAAGAAACAAGAGGAGAAGGAGGAGGAAGGAGAAGAAGAGGTGCCCTCGGCAAAGAACCCCGACACGTTCAGAAAGAGAAAAAACGAAGACAATAAAAAGGTGACGAAGAAGAGAAGAACTAAACTTGGCATAGGCTCTACATAGTTACTAGTGACTCCATAGTGAGTATGCCGGTTCACGAGAGTGTCGGTGTTATGCTGTAGGGCACCCATTCTGAACAAGGCATTCCCCCATTTGGCTTTCAATGTAACATCGACTGTGATGTTAAATTGTTGCGATCCAATCCGTATGACATGTTGGGGGCCCTTCGTGGTCCAGTGGTCCAAGGCGCTAAGTTTTACAAACCCCTCACACATCTTATCTCTGTCCACGTGAGTTCTCGCCTCGGCTTGACCAGCTTATGCTGTTGAGAAAACTTGCCAATAGCTATCCTAGGGCTGAACGTTCATTCCAAGGCTTTCCCATGTTCTTCTTCCATCAGATATACTGGCCGCCAAGTAAAGCCTATTAATGCATCAAATCTCATAAATCCACTTGTAAACGCCTTTGTACAGTATTTTATGATGGCACGAGGTATAAGATATCAGATCAATAAAACCGGTCATTTCTTCCATCGTGCTGAGTTGGCTTGATTTGATCTGATTGCGATCATGAGTAGATGGTAGACATAAGTCAAGCCCATGCGATATTACATCGATTGGTTCCAGCAAAATTGGTCTGTCAAAAGAGGGGATGGGACTGTAGCTATCGCTAAAAGGAATATCCTAGGTCGTTTCTTGTTTGGCTGTCATTCAAAATTGCAATATTTATTCAATAAGTTTCAAATTGTATATCTTCTTCCTTCAGCAGATATACTATCGACCATGTACAACCACTCATTCTATTTTAAGACGTTAATACCACAAACCACAAAGCGCTGATTTATAAACTCAAAGAGTGTACGTCACGGGACTGCTGTACTATACTGTGAAACGTTGTGTGTAAAACTGGCTTATCTAGCAGCCTATACAGATAAAGATAGTGAAAAGCCCCTTTTAATAACTACAAAACGGATGCTATTACATAAAGTAAACTTACTTATATCCAAAATTACGCCTTTACACAAGCTTAATGTTTAAAATTTACAAAATGGACGCAAAGGATATAAGTCATCTATTAAAACTTAACTGTATATATCTGACTGATTCCTCTTTGTAAAGCAAATAATTTCGAAAACTTGTCACAACTAAAACTGGAGAGGAAATAATATAACTTTTAAATGGCAATGATACTAGTGTTAACAAAAACTCTTTTAATGCGATTTACATTTGTCTTTTAAAAGCGGAAATTATATTTGTTTTTACTTGTTGGATGCAAACATTTTCACACATCCTTTAATAATACCAACCACAATAAACCGCAAATGGTTGTCATTCATGATATATGCAGAAGTAATCAATTGATATGTTATTTGTTTGTGTTTAACGGCACATCAACATATAAATGTTTTGGGGTGGGGGCAATTTAGTTGAATAAAAGCTATCTGGCTAGATGGAAAAACAATAACAAACAACCACGGATATGCAATACAGGTTTCTAATACACAGTCCGTTAATATGTAACACTGATCGCATTCCACCAAGCAGTTGAGATATCTAATGTACGCAGATGTAAATGATATGGAAAATGTCACAGATCGCATTATTCCCTCACGTCAGTCCAACGTAGGCAAGACAATAACAATCAAGACATTATTTTCATAACAAGATTACACTAAATTATAACAACAATATTTGCTTACCAATTTTCCCTCGAACTTGTCTCAGTCTTGCTGGACCAACTCTTATGTTAGTGAAGTCGATAAAATGATACTTCAGTTCATGAGAAACATCTGCTGTGTTATACAACTTTGCAGGAAAATACAGGTCAAAGAATGTTGAACGCATCCATTTAAGAAAGTCTGTCCTACTAATAATCTGTAAAACACAAATATGAATGAATAGATGTGACTTTATAGCTTTATGCTGACAAATTCTGACGTCATGGGGAGACAAGATTGCATTTGTTTGAACAGTATTTATAAACGAAAAACATTTTCATACATGATTTATAACAATATAATCTATATACAGATTCAGTAGAACCTTGTTGAAAATTTTCGCCTTATAGCAAAGAATTTTTAACAACCAATAATTGTCTAAAGGAAATCATGTACAATTATAAAAGTACACTTTGTCAGTTCTGATTTATACAATTGTTCCAAAGATCGTAGAATCGTGAAACAAGGGATACAACTGTGTTCATGTGAACATCTGAAACTCGTTTATATAATATTTTGAAGGTTAGCTGTAGTATAAATATTTGCATATTAATTTCTTCTAAATACATCAGATTGCTATATAGTTATGTTTTAATTGCAAGTCGGATTGGTGATGTAAATAGAACACAATGTTTCAGAGTTGCATGTGTTTGATGTTCTCACGGGATGTATTCAACTATTTCTACTTCTTCGAATATGCAGTACATATTGTTAGAAACATTATTTAGGAATAAATTGATTTTGAGGTTACTGCACTTGGGTCTCAATCTAAAATGTTGAAATTGATCCACCCGATCATTAACAAAATCAAACGAAGAAATTGTTTGATTGTCCCGATTCAGGTAAGCTTTAAAATTTTGAATGGATAAAATCCTTATTTTTTCAATAAGTAACGTGTGTGGAAGGTAAAACAACTTACGGTAAAGTGTCGTTCAGAACAAAGGAGGTCGAATAGTATTTGATGATCTAGTGGTGTAGATAGCATTCTTAACGACAAGACAATTGCATGTTATACGTAATTTTTATCAGAGCCACAAGTAAATTTTTAAACAACTGAATTAATTTATGTTTATAGTGTTGATTGATGATTCAGGCTATCCCACCTGGTTTCCTCAAATGAAAATATCCAAGTCTCATTCTTGATAACACCTTTCGCTATTCTCATGGTCTCCATATTTATTTTTCCCAATGATTCTTCTGTTTGCACAGTACAATTATCCCAGATAAAATATGCATAGTCAATCAAGAGAAGCAAATAAGATCTCTACAGTCTTTTAAGCAACATATATTTCAGATTCTTGAAAATGTTAACTTTCTCTCTTTTTCTTTCAGACAAACGCTACATAAGAGTTTGCCATGCACCACCAAAGAGAATATAATAAATAAGTGCTTAGGCTACAATACTTCTTGAATATCCTTAATGAACATCTGCAGTTTAAGACTGGTATTTTAATTCTTGCTTCGTATTATGAGAATTAGCTCTCTTTTTCTGGGCTAAAAAGGTCGCTAGCCAAAGACCTGCCTAGTCCTGTAATTTTTTAACGTCCAAATTTAGAATTTGACCAGTCTCATTTTCATTTTCTTCTATTATATATGGTGTAGTATCATCAGCGATTAGTCTTAATGATTATATATATATATATATATATATATATATATATATATATATATATATATATATATATATATATATATATATATATATATATACCAATCGTGCGCAGACGCTTTACTTATATCTAAGAAACCAGTTCTAACTTCGTTTCTCAGGACAGGAGATAAACAAATCGTATTTTAAAAAATATCTAATAATTGAATTGTAATATAATCACCGGGTACAAGTTCTGATTTTTATGTGCAATCAAGGTAGGCTCAACAATATAATTATGCAAATATTTCTAGACATATTCATGGAGTACCTTAGACTAAATCCAAACGAGTGTTATTGCACGATAGTTTGGAACCTTTTGTAATTCCTTTTTTATACTGTAGCCACATTTGCTAATTTCAAATGATCAGGAAACCTTCGAGGTATTAAGAGAAATGTTAAAGATGCGACACAGTGGATTTAAGTAACAAGGGATGCAATAAGTCTGGGATACACTCCTTGGTTTAATTTAATCCCAAAATAATTCTGTATACGTTGATGCAAGAGATAGCGGGCTATGGCAATTTGTGTTTCTATAGTTCAGAAAGTTGGCATTGTGTCATATCATCTTTTTGCATTCCAGACTGCTGATAAAAAAACGTTAATTATTTTAGCTGTCTGTACATCATTGTCAATATAGCCCGGTTAATAATCCATAAATCACAACATATCTTTTGGAATTTCCATGAATGTCTGTAACAAGATTCCACCACTACTTAGAATTACCTAAACATTTTTGTTGTGCCCTCCAACCGCTGAATGTGGAAATATTCAAATACACGTATTTCACTAATATTTTTACTTCTTTTTTACGATATAACAACCAGTGTTGTGGGTTTCGTATGCGTTTTGCTCGATCGTAATGCTGCATTCTTTGTCTAACGAGATGTTTAATTTTATTATGCATCCAGGGTGGATCTATAGCACGAATATTGACATCTTTTGTTTTCTTACTGCATCCCAAAGTAGACTTCTGAATTTAGTAATATCGTTTTTCCCAAGCATTTGCTCCTACAAAACATTCAGCAGAAGTGATTTTAACAAAGTATTGTCTCCTTTATCACACAACCATAGCACTCTCTTATATCACTTTGAATTTTGATGTCAATTATCAGTTGGCATATACTGGGCTGGTATCTGACTCCGCTAGAATCAATTGGATGAAGTACAATATTAAATATAAAGTCAGGATCTGACAGCAATACATCTATCAAAGTCACAGTATAATCTGTATAATTTATCATTTCTTTTATAATTTGCTTTAGATTACAAGACTGGCATAATTGAAGTATTTTATTGTTAGGAACATTACAGTTCCTTAAGATCTCCCATAAGAATTAAGCTGTCTGTTATAGTTTTCTGGGTTCTCACAATGTTTAATTCAATACGATCCCAAACAGATGAATCACCATTTGCTGGTCGGTATAGCCTTCCAATCAGTTTTTCCAATCTAATTTTATATCTACCCAGTTTTTTTTCTGGCTCCGGTAAATCAAGAGCAGTTCGTAGAACTAAAGGGATGTTTCCTTTGATGTATATAGCTATCAGAGTGTGGGATTTTTTTAGTCTTATGGAATGGATCAAAATAATTTAATACGTAAAAATCATTGTTCAATGTGGATTGGTTAAGCAAAATTTCAGCAAAACACAGTATATAAAACCAACATGCTATTAGCATTAATCAAGTCATTTTTTTATTTCGGACTGAAGATATTAAGATACAATATAGAGATTGTTGATGTGTCACATAGAGTCAGGCCCAGGATTAGGTTTTATGTCTGCAGTAAGTACAAGGAGGCATAACCAGTACATAGTAACGACGTAAGATTTAATAAATGATAATGGAGAAAACAGATTGTATTTGCCAAGGTGATCAATATTCCCAAACTTCATGAGTAATATATATATATATATATATATATATATATATATATATATATATATATATATATATATAATATATATATATATATATATATATATATATATATTATATATATATATATATATATATATATATATATATATGTATGTGTGTGTGTGTGCTCAGTGCATTATCTACTGTTCTCTCAATGCGACGCTTGCTTTTTAATCCGATGCCCCAAACCTTCAATATATCAAATGTAAGCGTTGGAGGCATACTGAATTGTCCAAACGTCTCAAGGATATATTGCCAGAAGTTCAAATGGTTGCGTACCGTATAGGTAAAAATCTTAAGGACCATCTGGTACGTGCCAGGGTAACTTCGAACGAAATAAACAGATTCAATTACATGCCACTGAAAAGACAAGCGTTGCCTAATTTGCAAGTATGCGTCAGAGACTATGTCTTGCACAAGTTCAACACAAGGAGTTAATTATATGATCAATGTTTGGATGTCGATCCAATAATAGTTTATCTTCTGACATGTACGATATGTGTCATTCAATATGCTGGTGAAACCATTGATTTGAGAAAACGAATGAATAGTCACAAAAGTCACGGACGCAATATAATCAACGCGAAAGGCATCAAGCAGCACAACTCGAACAAACATTCAATCGAGTCGCTCGAGATGTTACCGACTGAATCTGACTTTTGGTAGACAGACATAGAACGCACACAAAGAATAAACGATACTAGATCCTACAATTGAAAACTCCTGGGTAGTTTGGCATAATTCCAAAAGTCTAACCTTCCCATTGCAGTCTTACCAAAATTACTGCCAGTCATCTGTTTTGCACCCGAAGCAAATTTTACTCTAATATCTACTCAACTAATTATATTTTATTTATTTTACTGTAGGTATTATTATTATTATTATTATTATTATTATTATTATTATTATTATTATTATTATTATTATTATTATCGCGATACACAATTATTTTAACATCTTTTTATCACCACATTCATCCACAGCTTTACCAGGATATAATGTGTTAACCAAATTCAGTAGAAGGCGTCGATCTCACGCCAGGCAGTGTTTCCGTCGCTTTTTCTGACAATTTAGAGTTAGATCAAAACATGCTGGTTTACTATGTGATAGACATAAGGTCCCGCTCGTCTATAATATTTGCACAACTTTGTATTGTTATATCTCTTGCTGTTAATAGCCATACGTGATTCTAACATGCAGGCGTCTAGAGTAAACCGTTTTGAAATTAGTAAACCGTTTTGAAATTTGCGCCGTTATCTGTGTGTGTGTTTGTGTGTGTGTGTGTGTGTGTTCGTGTGTGTATGTGTGTGTGTCACAATTGCTCACTTGAGGTTATTGGGATGTATAAATTTGAGTATTATTATTACCGCATTTGATGTGTAAACATCGCTGCAAGCAGTGTTAATCGATTATACAAATCCCCAGCAAGCCAGACTATAGATCAGCCGCTAGTGAAAGGCTTGTAGTATGCTCGCCCAGGTGTTAAACATTGGCTCAGGGATCAAAGGAAGCCAGCAGGGTGAACAGAGCGTTTTCTCATCTGCCACGTGGAACAGTCCACAGCTTCCGACAGTGACATCCAATCGGAATTAAGACAGAGGGTGGGATTAAGTCTTAAATCGAAATTGTAGCTCAAAACGTGCATTAAGATTATCAGTATGCCTGAACAGGTTATGAGAAGTATATTTTTGCAGTTTATAAGAATTAAGGATACTCCAAGGAGAAGCCACTCGTAATTTGGCGGGAATCTTAGGACCAGAATTGTAAGAAGGGAAAAATCTTCGAAAGGTCAGTAAGTTATTTGCTCGATTTTGCAAAACATTACGGCGTCATAATTGTAATTATTTGTAGCATGTATATTTAATTACTGAGATTGTTTTCGTATGTTGAATTTCCTTGTAGTGTTTTATTTGTAAGCATATTTGAGACATGAATTTGAGCTTACGTAGAGAATTATGTAGATTGATAGTTCGTCAGGATTAATATTGTAATTCACTGGTAAGTTACTTTTTAGTAACCAGTACATATAATAATGCGTTATATTAGAGTTTACGCATATTTGAATTCAAGTTTAGGAAAAATATTGAAATAGGTAAGATTAGTTACAATAGATGTATGAATATATCAGAGCATGGATATTTGAATATTTGTATATGTTGTACGAGTTGTGCTGATGTTTATTAGTTTGGGTAATAGAATTATGAGTATGTAATGATGTGAAGCAATTTATTGTTGTATTTATAAGAGTAATTAATACCGTGCTTTTATTATGACGTGTTTATTATGTTGTGTTTTACCATACAAGAATGTATGCTTATTTCGGTGTGAATGAATGAATGACAGGTGAAATTTAATAGCCCTAATCTGATGATAGGCTTTGTGCAGTGTGAGATGTGAGCGCGGAGGAAAATACTGTGTCATCCTTGTGTTTTACATGAAGCTTTTCGATACAGAACTTCCGGTGCTATTTTCGATTTCCCGAGTCTCTACCAGGGAGACGGAAGTGAGACTGACAGTGCTGTCGGAGTCTACAGAGGGTATTCGACACAGAGAGAGAGAGAGGAAAAGAAGGTGGTAGAGGAGGAAAGCAGTCTGGAGGAGGAATAAAGGAGAAGCTGAAGTAACTTGGAGGGAGTCAGAGAGGAAGAGATGGAATTAGGAGATAGATTTGAACACATAGAAGAGTAGAACACAAGAACAGATGGAAATCTCAACAAATTAAGTGATGCGATAGGCTAGTAAATTGTCGAGCGGAAGAAGTGTATTTGGGAAGTTCAAATTTTTGACCATTTAATTGTTTTTAAATTGTTAATATTGAACTTCACTCTTTGTGTATCTTTAATCATTTTAACGTCGGCATCGCTGACTTAGGGCTCGGGGCTGTACATCTAACTTTCACTAAATCAACTTCCAACCAAACTCTAGCCTGGGTGGGATTTCTCAATGATTTAAATAAATATTAAAAGCACCCACCCCCCAATTCTCTACAACCAAAACCTCACAGGGGTGGCAACCTTTACTCTGTGTGTGTGTGTGTTTGTGTGTGTGTTTCTTTGTTTGTGTGTGTGATATAATTATATCATTAACAATATAAAAAATATATAATTCTACCTTTACGCTATCCTAAGCAGGAAAATTAATACAATCATTTATATCAAAGAAAAGGTAGGTAGGTAGGTAGATAGGAAGGTAGGTAAGTAGGTAGGTAGGTAGATAGTGTGTATGTGTGTGTGACCAACGAAATTAACGTAGGTAGGTAGGTAGGTAGGTAGGTAGGTAGGTAGGTAGGTAGGTAGGTAGATAGATAGATAGATAGATAGATAGATAGATAGATAGATAGATAGATAGATAGATAGATAGATAGATAGATAGATAGATAGATAGATAGATAGATAGATAGATAGATAGTGTGTATGTGTGTTTGTGTGTATGTGTGTGACCAACGAAACCTGTAATACATGAGAAAATTTTGATGATAGGTCGTTTAAATGCAAGATAACGTAAAGTTCCTCAACCACTATGGTCCATAATTTATTTTAGCCCCATGATATACAAAGAACATGCAAACGCTAGGCATTGGAATTTTTTTTTTTTAAATACTGTCAGTACTTATTGTACGCTATATTAAATATATTTAATAAACTCTAACAAGAACAAAATCTGTTTTTGTTATATTCACAAACTTCAAAATAACATATTGCAAAAATTGCTATTCGACCCCTCAAATATGTTGCCAAATTATGTAAGGTCAATATGGCCTGAATGCATTGCCACTATAGCGTAGATACATCAGTGCATTATTAATATGGGTTATTTCAAGAGAGCATTTATATACCTTTGAATTCTCAATTTGGCTAAAGACGAAAACATAAAATCAACTCAAGAAGATAACATTTGTAGGTCAGATCATCTGTCGCATTTTAAACCCACAGATCAGGGCCTGTGTTTTCGATTAAATGTGAACTGAGGACAACGTAGGCCCTGGTTCACTGTCATTTTATGCAGCGACTGGTCTAGGTCTCTATTGCTCACAGTTGCGAGCGCTTATGAAAGGTAAATGCGATGCATCAAAGTAATATGACAAGCTTAGTTCTAATACACGAGATACTGACCTTGTCAAACTGAAGTCTTTTTTCTAACTGTCCTTTTAACTCATAGGCACGCTCGTCACTAGAACTCAAAGCTATGATATATGCAACTATGAAAAAGAGAGAATACGCTATCATCTCCATTATTAAGAACGATGTCCGAGACTTAGATAACATGTTTCTTGGCAACCTTCTGAAATCCCTCCGTGCTTTACGAAAGCGACTTGGTAGAACGTTTGCTTGTTCTGTAAAATACAAAATTATAAAATAAAATTTAGTCCATTCTTTGCATACTAAAATCTTTTACCAATGGACATTTTAATTGATAGGCTGAAATGTATGCATCTGTAACGAAAAAGGAATACGCTGTCATCTCGGCAATTAAGAGTCATGTATTTGACTTAGATAATATATACCTCAGGGTTTCCTCGTTTATTTTATGAAAGCTATTTGGTGGAACGATTGATTCTGTTGTAAAATCAAAATTAAGATACAAAGTGTAGTTCATACTAAGTTCTGTTTTAATAATGTACTTTGTTTATCTTAAAACTCGGTGTAAGTTTTTGTGGAGAGTTAACACATAAATTGCATATTCTTTGCCAGTGAGGTTATCGTTTTGGATTAACATTTCTACTTTAAAACAAAAAATAAACAGTTATACTAAATTATGGACCTTGCCGCTGACAAAATTGTCAATATTTTGCTCACATTTTTCATGCAAGAGACGAAGCAAGAGAAAAGGTGAAAGGAAAAACATTCTATGCATTTGAACTCACTGTAGTCTGTAAAAGCAGCGATTTACTGAGCAACTGTATACAGTTATCATCATTTGTACTGTTACTCTTGCTCATGTTCCATTTACCTTTGCCACCATGCCTACGTAGAAGGCTTCTTTAGAACAGTATTTCAACTATATATTTCAAATATATTTAATAATAAAACTTATGCTGTCACTGTTGCCAAAATATTAAAATATCCACCATTTCATTTGCATTTGAATGCAACTTAATCCACTAAGTTGATAAAATTAGACTGAAATAGTTACATGTAGGGGACAGAATCTAGCTTGTATCACCGCTATTCAGTATTGTATGATCAAGACGAGACAGGTTTGCTACAGCTGTGTTAGTATACCAAAACATGTTATATTACTGTATGATTTCATCTTATTAATATGCCCTTCACAAAACATACCTAAAATTTAATTTATCCACAGTTTCCATATTCTAGAATCTCCAACTGTTAAACAATTTCGCAGTGATTTAAATCTTGTGGATCTGTAGATTCCCTAATTTTGAGGATCTGACCCTCGCTCAAACATCTTGAAAATTAATTGTACACCAAAATGTTGGCTTTGTGGTAACTATATTAAATTTCCATACCATAACGCTTTAGCTGATTTGCGTGAGGCAGATAACAATTGGCACATAATTATTCAAATATAAAATTAGTTTGCCATTTAGATAATTGAAATTTGTAACACTTGCAAAGGACCCAGAAAGAATAAGTTACCTGTACATTTCGTTTGAAAATTGCACCGCCATACATTCCTTGCCCGCAGACCGATCATGTATACCAGGGGTTTTCTTGGATCACATAGCCTGCCGAGTAGTGAAGCAAGTATGGCGATAAATAAAACCTGCAAATGAAGGACCACTAAAGATTTTTGAAGAAACATATCAATATGGAACTTCGTCTGTTACGGTGAATTCTTTACAATCACGTTTCACTATTTTAAGTGCACAGATTTCTAAACATTTCCATTTAGGATTTTCAGATACGATTCCAACTCATACTAGTTTTAGTACATTATTGTATTTTGGACACTATTCAGAAAATCTCCAATATAAAAATTACTTTGGAACCGAAATATAAAATCTCTATTTACATATTAGGAAATGGGAAAACGGATTATCCTTTTCTTCCAACATTCAAATATTTTCCAAATTTGGAATCATAATTTCCTTACTTTAGTATAAATTTAGCATATTTGACTTTTGAATATAAAATTGCAAAACATTTTGATATCGCACATTCCAGTCTTAAATTGTTAATATCAACATATTCAATATTCAATCCATAATTTCAATGTGGTTGCATAAATGACATTCACATCTCAAGTCATTGGATTCGAATCTACAGTAATCATTTCCCAACATTCAGTCTCTGAAACTTTGATTATTCGAATCTAAAATCTTAAAATGCTTCGACGTTTGAAGACCGAATCACCTATTCTACATATTTAGAAAATGGCCATTTCAATGTTAAAGTTCCACAATTGAAATATAATAGATTTTGACATTTTAATATCATTATCCAAAACTGTTGAAATTCGAATTGGCAAAACAGTTTGAAATGGCAGACTGAAACATATAGAAAACATTTTATCCGGAAATTTGAATCTCCATTTTCCAAGTTCGAAATATTTGTAACTTTAACGCTCAGGTTTGCATATCTCATATTTCGCAAATCTTGTTCAAATCACTATTTTTCCAAAAATATACTTATTTGCAAGCTGAGCATTCAAATTCTAAAATATTTTCAGTTGCAGCATTACAGTAGTCAATATTTCAGGATTTAACAATGATATATTCTAATGTTTACCATCTATGTCTACTATCCATTATATGCGGCTATTGGAGAATGAAAGAAAATTAGCAATGCTTAATAACTAGATGTATTTATTCTACCCATTAGTCATGATAAAATGTTATTGCATCATTCATAAGTTTAGATCCAAATTTTATAAATCTTTATCGAATGAATAAAGATATTTTGACAGACATTCATATACTGTAATAATTGGGTCTTTTTCAGAACACTTCATATATTCTCACGCAACTAAAACTTAATAGCTGCAATATCTCATTAGGAGGACCATGTAACACAAAAAATAAAATAAACCTGGAAACCTGCTATATTTATTACTGACTTTAAAATTTCAGAGATGAGAAATTTCAATATTTCAGTTTACTAGTATTGTTACGTATCACTGCGCATGTCTATCTAAAAACCTAAGATACATCAACTCGGATATATTTGCACCTGTATTCGTATTTATAGTCTGACTAAATAAACCGCACCTAAAAGAATTGGTTTCAGAAGACTAACGGTAATTTACACTTATTTTTATAAAAGGAGTTGTTTAATAATTACCATCAATGGCTCAAAGACAAGTATGCTGACGAAGATAGCAATTAGAAATGTTGTTAACCATGTTTCTGCATCCTCCTTATTTATCCGTGAAGAAATTTGTATAATATAGAATACTGATATACAAAATATGGCAAGCAGCACAATCCATGCCAGTGCACCGCAGTAGGCTGGCAATAAAGTCCTCTTCATGACAATGCATCCATCTAATTCGTCGCCTGATTTTAAGTAGCAGTCTAGTTTGTCCCGACAAAAAATCTTCAGTATCTTTTGCTGAATAGACCTCCATGGGGAACAACATTTTATGTCTGTGTTTGATTTGTGCAACACAGCAAATAGAAGATATATTACTGGAACGGTAATCCCAATAGAGGTAAGAGCATTGTACACGTTCTTCTCGGACAAGCGAAGAGGCCCGAATATGAAGGTAGTTGTCGCTTCCGTAAGGCTCACATACTGAGGTAAAACAAGGACCGTCGCCATCAGTGCTGTAACAAGGAACAAGGCTCCTGTAATTCTGCCCATTCGACTGAATACTGAAGGATGCATCCTGACAAAGATGGAGGACCAGATGTTGATGTACGCAAGATAATGTGAAATATTAGTTCTAAGTCTGTAGCTCAAAGAATGCACTTCATCGTCAGTGCTTGAAGAAAATATTTCCTCCGTTTTACCGACTTCTTTGTGGAATGAAAGCCATTTGTTGCAGTTGAATATTGTCCTGCAACGAGAGATTGTATTGCATTACTCATCACCAACTAATGTAGCGCTGAATGAGAAGTTGTTTCGTATACGAGACATGAAAAAAATATGATATTATAGTCAAAGACCAGTAGGCCTACAATACGTATTTTGCTGATTGTGTTTCTTTAAAGTCACTCTTGCATGATCAAAACTATGAAAATAGTTTTCAAGAAAATTTTATGAAAAAATTGCATTCAAAATACAGTACAAAATATTAAGCAGGGCTTACATAGAAAGAAACGAATATCTTATATCATAAGTAAGATTTATTCATTTTGTATTATAGGTGGTCATTACTCTCATCTCGGTGCTTTATGAATATATATATATATATATATATATATATATATATATATATATATATATATATATATATATATATATATATATATATATATATATATATATATATATCAGTACAGTTTGTATTTTTTCAGGATATATCTAGAAGTACCTTTTATTAGTATGAACATCTTCGACGATAACTTTTCTCAGAAACCATGATCCATCATGGATTCCACTCTTATCTATCCAGATGTTAAGTGACATCAGACAGCCAAGATGCCTCGTCACACCCATTACGTAATTTCGAACACTACCACTATCATGGGGCTGATGTGAACCAAGAGAAAATACATTAGTAGTAGTAGTAGTAGTAGTAGTAGTAGTAGTAGTAGTAGTAGTAGTAGAGGAGATACTAGATTTATCAAACACAGTCGGTTCGAATTCCGACTATTCCTCGGATTTGGGCTTACGACCGCATTGAACGTATACAATTTTACAGATGATTTCGTTCACTTGAACGATCAATGTCTCTTGAGCTTAGAGTTCAAGGGATCGATCTTCTGACAGATAATGATGACTGCACCTGATGGAGAATCAAGTTGTGATAGAGATATAGAAAGGATATATGCTGTTCTGATACACGTTACTGACGAACATTTGATAAATTTGAGAAAATTCATAATGTTTGCTAGTTTTACAAGACATTAGTATTTGCAAAACGCTGTTAGACTAGTGCAATAGATAAAACATTTCTGCAAAATATAAATATATTTATCTATGTCTGGGTTGCTAGGTGCTTTGATATTTTATATGGTGTTTCATTGTAAATGTTTCACCAATTCATAAAATTGTCTCAGTTATTCTCATGCTAAACAGTAATTTAAAAGCATTTTAGGAATTTTAGAATACCGCAATGGGAACGGACCTTCCCTTATTGTCAGCTAATATGATTTATCGGATTGGTGCCTGCTGCAGGGTTGCAAACTGAAATTCTCTATTGGAATTTGTTATAACTATAAAAAGAACACTTAATAGTTTATCATAAAATGAAAACTAAATTATACATTGTCTTTTCTGACAAAATCGTCTACTCTGTACAAAGCAGAACACATTATTGCAATAGTTAAAGAAAAATAGAATTAAATCGGGTAGGAAGTGAATTACAATATAATAGCAATCTAAGATAGTAGCAAATATTCAATCACTTTTCCCGAAGGAAATAAAAAACTAATTTGTACATAGAAATTATTTATATATTTTCTACAGGCGTTATTTACTCTGCCTGTGCCATCGGTAAGTCTTCTCACTCCTGTGTTGCTGATAGCTCCAGCAAGATCAAAGGATATACTACTAGTAGTTCCTCTTTTCGGCCCAAAACCGGTATATACTCTCAGCAGATAAAAGTATTTATCAGACTCATTTCCGCCGGATAGAAAATTAAACTGCCACTGAAGATATAAATACAAATGTTCATGATGTTATCATTTTGCTTGAAATAGTAATACTAAAGATCCAACATTCTCTGACACTGATTAAGAAATTATAAACAGCAACAAACAAATCACAATAACGTAACAATAATAATGATAAGAAGAAGAAGAAGAAGAAGAAAAAGAAGAAGAAGAAGAAGAAGAAGAAGAAGAAGAAGAAGAAGAAGAAGAAGAAGAAGAAGAAGAAGAAGAAGAAGAAGAAGAAGAAGAACTTTAAAAATTACAATCATCTAACTTGTCGCCATTGGTTATCTTTATTGAAGTTTTTAAAATAGAAATAACTCTGTTCTGAAATGTACTTTCGTTACGAAATTAGTCGTTCTTTCCAAATCAGTTATGTCAATATATTAACTGTTTTGTAGATTTATACTCTCTCTCTCTCTCTCTCTCTCTCTCTCTCTCTCTCTCTCTCTCTCTCTCTCTCTCTCTCTCTCTCTCTCTCTCTCTCTCTCTCTCTCTCTCTCATGAATATGGGATGTTTGCATGCAAAATAAATGTAAAATAAGTTATGCACGTATTTCATTATTGGGTTATCGAAATACAAATAAGTGGGGACTCTCTAATGCGGACTGTGTATAAGTTATATAACATGATCATGATGCCTTGAAGTTAATAACATGCACTAACGTAATAAATAATATTTAAAGGAATAACTCACGGCATTTTCGTCCACTAAATCTATCACACATGCCCAAACAATGATTATGACATACAGGAAAATAACTACTGAATAGGGTATTAGGATTAGATACATTCCTTGGTATAATTGGTCAATCTTTGGAACGTCAAATGCCTGGAAATTCAGTGGAAAATAAAATGTTGTTCCAACTGTCAAATTCGGACCATTGGTTTCACAGAGGCAAATGCTCGTATCAAGCGAACTCTCCTCAGAAATCTGGAAAACAGATAATTGTAGCAGAGTTTTAACACTGTGACACTAGATACATTTATTAAAATTATTTAAATAGCATTTCAGGGATTCGTCGTTTCAAAAGAAGTCATAGGATACGTGTAGTGAGCTTTTTAGAGACAAAGAAGATCGTTCGTAATAATTTTAACGTTCCTGAATATTTTGGACTTTTAGAGTTATTTTCCGTCCATCCGTCCGTCCGCTTATCCGTCCATCCGTCCATCCGTCCATCCATCCATCCATCCATTCGACTCCATCAAATCCATCCAGCCATCCATCCATCCATCCATCCATCCATCCATCCATCCATCCATACATACATACATACATACATACATACATACATACATACATACATACATACATACATACATACATACATACATACATACATACATACATACATACATAGGGGCCCCGAGTGGCCGAGTGGTCTAAAGCGCTGTCCGTTACAGATCACTGCCATCTCACCTCTGTCTTCGTGGGTTCGAGTCTAGGATTCGACGAATGTGGATATGTGAGAAAGCTTGCCAGTAGCTTCTCGTGGGTTTGTGGTTCTTTCCAGTGATTTCCCGGTTTCTTCCTCAACCATTAATACTGGCTGCCATGAATAGCCTGTCGTGTGCTGAAAAATGGCGTTAAGCCAAAAAACAACAACAACAACATATATACATACATACATACATACATACATACATACATACATACATACATACATACATACATACATACATACATACATACATTCAAGGTACATAGTTTGATTTAAGTAATTTGCCCAAACATATAAAAAAGATTGTGTGGTAATATAATATTTAATTAAGTCCATTGTGTTCATATCCATTTAAATAGTAACTCATTTCAACATTTTCCCGAAGTTTCAAAATTGCCATAGTTAATGGAGAAAGGAAGATCATCGAATATAATTTTCTGTCTGCCTCTAACACTCTCGTCTTTGGTAGCAATCACTCTTTAGGAGTCAGCTATAAGATTGAACAAGCTGATGAAGAGGAATGGTTATTGAATGAAGGTAAAATATAATCAAAATAGCAGGATGAAATGCAGCATCTTGTTGAATATTAGAAGTTGATTGGTTATTAGAGGTTACTCTTAAAGGATGCTGAATTATACACACACACACACATATATATATATATATATATATATATATATATATATATATATATATATATATATATATATATATATATATATATATATATATATATATATATATATATATATATATATTGTGTTGTGTTGGCTTCCGTTAGTCTCGAGAGACGATGGAAATGCGCCCATGAGAGGTGTTTCAGTTTGTAGTTGTGCAGCGTCTTCTGTGGCTATGGAGACCTACACGGGAGTGGCAATCCTTGCTGCAGTTTCTGCACTTTTAGGTTGAGTCTGGTCTGGGTTGGAACTGCATCCTCTTCCTCTGAGATCTTTTGCCATCAGCGAGCTGTTACAACTTTTCCTCGCTGGTTTCAGACCAGTGAACAGAGCATGTCGCCAGCTGGACTTGCCGAGGGCAAGCTCTTTCCAGGTGTTGGCATCGATCCCAAGAGCTTTCATGTCTTGATTGCAGACATCTTTGAAGCGAAGATGTGGCCGTCCGATTGATCTTCTGACAGATGCAAGCTTAGAGTAGAGAATGTCTTTGGAGATCCATTCGTCATCCATTCGACACACATGACATAGCCATCTGATGCGACATTGGCGGAGGAGTGTGACCATGCTGGAAATTTTGGCATGTTCAAGCATTTCGTTATTTGTCACACGAACGCTCCAGGTAATCCTGTCTATGCGACGGATACAACGCATGTGAAAGGTACTCAGTCTTTTCTCTTGAGAGGCATGCAGGGTCCAAGTTTCGCTGGCGTACAAGAGAGTGCTAAGCACGCAGGCACGGTAAATGGAGATCTTAGTGTTCAGTGTCAGCATGCTGTTGTTCCACACTGTCTGCCACAATCTAGAAAGAGTAGTTGACGCCTTTCCAATCCGCTTGTTGAGCTTGGTGTCGAGTGAGAGGTTGTTGGTGATGGTAGAGCCAAGGTAAGTGAACTCACTGACTACTTCTAGTTTGTAGTTGTTGATGATGATGCTGAGAGGGACCGAGTCCTGAGCCATCACGTTGTTTTTCTTTAAGCTGATGGTCAACCCGAATTCATCGCATGCTTTAACAAAGCGGTCTATCAGGCGTTGTAGTTCAGCTTCTGTGTGAGTGACTATAGCAGCATCATCTACAAAGAACATGTCCCTAATGGTTATTTTCCTTACTTTGCTCATTGCCTTCAGTCATGCTAAGTTTAACAGTCTGCCTTCTGAACGCGTGTGCATGTAAATCCCTTCTTCGGACGACCCGAAGGCGTACTTAAGCAGGACAGCGAAGAAGATGACAAAAAGCGTGGGGGCAAGGACACAGCCTTGTTTCACTCCGCTGTGGATGTTGAATGGGTCAGACGATGAGCCATCATACTGCACTGTGCCTTTCATGTCGTCATGGAAGGACTGAACCATGCTTAACAGCTTTAGAGGGCACCAATCTTCGTCAGGATTTTGAAAAGTCCGTCTCTGCTGACCAGATTGAATGCTTTGGTGAGGTCTATAAAAGCCAGAAAGAAGGGTCCGTGTTGTTCTCTGCACTTCTCCTGCATTTGCCTGATGGACAAGGTCATGTCGATTTTGGAACTCTGCGCGAAACCCGCACTGAGACTCTGGATACACTTTGTCAGCAAGCGTCTGCAGTCTGTTCAGGATGACTCTAGCGAAGACTTTACCCACGATGCTGAGAAGTGATATGCCCCTGTAGTTGTTGCAGTCACTTCTGTCGCCCTTGTTCTTATACAGAGTTATGATGTTGGCGTCTCTCATGTCCTGAGGCACTGCACCTTCATCTCAGCACTGGCAGAAAAGTTCATAAAGGTGTGTGAACAGCACACTGCCGCTGCATTTGATGACTTCTGCTGGGATGCCATCCTTCCCTGGGGCTTTTCCTGTGGTCAGTTTCTCTATGGCCAACTTTAGTTCTGCCGCAGTAGGTTCCTCATCCAGTTTGGTCATACAACGGGGTTTTCAATGGCGTTGAGGGCATCGTTGGTCACGTTGTTCTCTCTGGAATACAGTTCGAAGAAGTACTCCAACCAGCGCTCCATCTGCTTGCCCTTGTCGTGAATGATATCGCCTGCAGAAGACTTCAGTGGAGCTATCACTTTCTTCGTTGGATCCATTGCTTTCTTTATCCCATTGTACATGTCTCTGATGTTTCCGTTGTCTACTGCTGACTGGATGCTCTGACAGAGCAGAAGCCAGTATTCATTGGCGCACTGCCGTGCTAACCTTTGCACTTTGCTTTTGGTAGACCTGTATACATGTAGTGTCCTCTGGCAGGGTGAACTATATATATATATATATATATATATATATATATATATATATATATATATATATATATATATATATATATATATATATATATGTGTATATATATATATA